>JAADVE010000026.1:0-48835 GCA_023334595.1 Pythium utonaiense | reverse complement strand
GGACTCCGCATCTGCGGTATGCAAGTCTACGACGAAGTAGAGCAGCGATACACGCTGTGGGACAAGCACTGGGGTCGGCAACTCAAGGCCGATGATATCGAGCCGGCGCTGCGCACTGTGAGTGTTTGGTAGTGCTTGCTGTAACTGAGTTGGGTAGAGCTGACACTGTGTGTACGTAGTATCTGTCGAACGGAACGGGTCTGCACCGCGGATCACTGCGTTCGCTACGAGACAAACTCGTCCGTCTAGAGACTGTGATCGCCGCGACCACAGGCGTTCGGTTTTGGGGCTCGTCCCTGCTGCTGATCTACGAGGGCGACCTACGCAGCGCGTCCCAGCGTGAAGACGTTCACTTGATCGACTTCGCGCACTGCCAGATGAGCGACTCGCTCGAGTCCCCAGATGAGGGACTTCTTCTAGGACTCGCCAACATCATCCGATATCTCACGAGCATCCTGGACCAGTCGGCAATTGAATAGAATCTACGTTGTTGAGAAGAGAGAGGTCGGTAGGTATCCACATTCTGCTGCTCTAGTCCCTTGGCCACACGAGCCCTATCCTACAGATCACACCCTAGCCACTGGTATTATTCTCCACAACCTCGGCGTCACGAACGTCCCCGGTCGGTCCATCCAGGCCTTTGGTTGGGATGACTTGCAACTGGCTGGCCATTTGGCGGCACTCCGCCGCCTCCTCCGGACGCCCCAACGTTACTAGCAGCTCCGCGCATTTCTCCAGCAGCTCTCCGCGTTGACTCAGATCACGACTCGCATCCAGAGACTGTTTGTACTGAGCTAGCGCGTCTTCCGCGCAGTTCTGGGCCGCTAGAATGTCTGCTAAGGTCTTGCGTGTAAGCGATGAGTCTTGAAACACGAGAGAGCGTCGCAGCAATCGCTCAGCGTCTTCTAGCCGGTCGATGGCTACAAAGCCGCTACTCAGCTCTCTGAGAAGGACAGGGTTCGTGAGCTGGAGTCGGAGCGCTTGAGTTGCATAGTGTTTCGCACGTTGTTCCACCTGCGCCGTCACGCGAGTCGAACTGCTGAGAGCTAATAGCGCCATGTAGCCCCATACTTCTGGGTTGGTCGGGTCCAGGCGATTCGCTTCAGCGAGTGCGATCTGAGCAGCTTCCCAGTCTTCCAGACGTAGGCTCGCGATGCCTACACCGAGCCAGGTCGATGCGATCGAGAACTCTTCACAAGCAGCGAGAAAAGTGGCTCTCGCCAGCGCGAATTGTGAGGTCTGGAGTAACACGAGACCCAAGTGAACAAAGAGAGCGAGACGCTGGTCCACACGGAGACGATGCTTTGCCTCGAGACTGCGTTGCAGACAATCGATGGCCGCGTGCGTCTGGCTCTCAAGCTGTAGGTACGTTTTCCCCAGCACGAGCCAGGCAAACGGGTGGGTGCGGTCGATCTCCAACGCGTCCAGGAGAAGCATAGTGGCGCGATCTCCTTCGCCGCGCAGAGACAGCACTTCAGCCAATATCACTCGCTTCAGCACGCGCGCTTCTCGCGTCAGCACATCTCGTGAATAGTGATACGTCTCTGCAAGTTGTAAGGCGACTTGAGTGACAGCGCGTAGCCGTAGGGTGTGGAGTGACTCAGCGAGATGGATCCACACTGCGCTGAGAGTCGGGCCTGCTTCGTGTGAAGAGGTATTGTCTCCATGGGATTCCAGTTCGTAAAGTCGATGCAGGAACCGCTGTGCTTTTAGCAGCTCAAAGAGGACGAGGTTTCCCGTCTCATCCTGTCCCGACATGGAAAAGAAGAGCGCGAGGAGGCCGTGCGCGGTCACTAACTTGTGGAGTGCGTCTGCCTCGTCGTGGCCAGGCTTCGTGAGTTGACCCGACGCATCTTGAACTGCATTCTTTACGACCACATCTCCGCTCGTGAAGTCCTGCAGCTCGCAGAGAAGTCCTCCATGAGCTATGAGGGCCTCCACGTTATGCGGCTCCAATGAAAGACACTGACGCAGTGCACCACCTGCCTTATCCAGCTCACCTTGTCCAAGACAGAACTTGCCGTAGTCGAACCAGACAGTGGCTAGCGATGGATGCAGGGGAGTCTGAGGCAACTCCAACGCGCGCGCCTCTGCAAAAGCAATACAGTCGCGATGGAACGCTTCGCTCTTCTCGGCGTCACCATTCACTTCGTTCTCAAGTGCCTTGAGACCGAGCGTTGTGAGTGTTTTGGTCACGGCAGCATCATCCCGAGGCTGTACGTTCTTGTGAGTGGCCTCGAGAGTTGAGCTGGATGAGGCATAGAAGGTCTCGTGGAGCACACCCTGAACTTCCTCCATCAGAGTCGCGTACAGCTTCGCAAAGTACGCCTTCTTCTTGGCATTCGCGCGAGAGGGAGGAGCCATCGATTGCTGTTGGTGTACCAGCGCTTCGGCGTCGGGGTTATCGTCGCCCTCAATTGTCTCCGACGGATCCGTTGATCCCATGTCGTCAGCAAACTGGTCACGGATCAGCGGAACCACACGCTTTTTGAGCTTCTCCTTGAACTCATGGTAAGCGCCCTGCGAGTTGAGCTTGAACACAATACGCTGCCTCTTTTCCTCTCGTGAAGGTGTCGACTCGCCGTCCTCGTACTCCTCTAGCACCTTAAGCACGGCACGACGGATCTCCGTGCGCAGGTCGCTTGCCACATCCTTGCGTTGGTCGTACTCGTCGGTCAGATCTCGTGGCGTGACCAAGTCTTCAATCGTCTTTGTGGGTGCAGGAGTAGACGGCGGCTCTGGCACCAGAGGGCCATTCCCTAAGATCTCAATCAGGCACTCGACTCGCGTTTTTGACGAACGAATGGAGGCGCCAAGAGCTGTCGCTGCCTGCACGAATGACGCTTCGTAGTCGTTTATGAGTGCCTGTAGTCTCTTCTTCTCGTCGTTGGAGGTTGCACCCGCCAGCTCTTGCTCGAGGGATTCCTTTGGTAGCGGGGAGATCTGTTTGAAGGGCACTCGCACTAGCGTGTGTGTCTGGCCTGGCGCCGCGATCGCGTTCAGATTCACTGTGAGCGTCGCAGTCACGCGGGCAGTCGACTCCACGCCCACGCGTCGCACGAGTGTCGGGACGCGCTTCTCCACTTGTAAGAAGTCGATAAGCCGCCGGATCGACGACTACATGAGTTCCAAGTTACGCTGGTCAGTCAAATCACCCAAACACCGAGCTGCTTCCGATTCACCTACAGCTTACCTTGAGGTACAGTTTATTGACCACTGCAGACGGAAAAGTGATCGCCCACGATCCTGTGAGGCCGCTCGTGGATGCGTCTTCGCTAGTTGAACTACTAGCGATGCTAGGATTCGGCTCGTACTTGAGCTTACCGCCTCCTAGTTTGACGACTTCGAGGTTCAGCTCGTGGCCGTCCCCACTGAAGTCTGGCAGCTGCAGCTCCATCTCGTACGTAGCGGCATTCCGCTCGGCCGCTGCACACGCCTGTAGTGCTTCTTCGTCATTCGCACTGGCAATCGTCCACTCCTTAGGTGGATTCGTGATCTCGATAGAGTGCACTCGCAGTACACGCGTACCCAGCGCAAAGTCCGCCAGGTCCGAGTCGCATTGAACGCTGATTTCGAGAGAGATGACGTCGCGTGTCGCCAAGTTTGTGATGCGTATACTCATCTGAAGACGCTCTCCGATCACGACTGGCATGAGCGCAACGCGCGTCTCACCCCACAGCTCGTCGCTCGCACACGCCCGCGTCTCGCCGCTGAAGAGTGACACTTTGAGCTGCGCGTTGAGAAGCGCCACGAGCGATTCCTTGCTCAGCTCCACGGGCCTCGAGCTCTGCGCGTACTCTAGCTGGCAGCCTCCGTCTGTCTCTACGAGCGCCGCCATCTCCACGCTCTTGCTCATCACGTTCTCGTCGTCGGCGCTGAACCAGACGCCGTCCAGTGGCTGGCCACTGGAGGTCTCCACTAAAACGCGTGCCCACAGCGTGTGCTGCTGCGGTTGCGATTCATCCTCTGCCTCTGCGTTGGATCGACTGGCCCATGCAATCGCCCGCAGCGACACCGAGAACGTGCCACTAGGCGTCGCCATCGCCTCCATCGTAGATGCCGTGGATGCGAAAGTCCATGTGCGAGTGTAGCCGCCTGGTCGATGGGCTCGCGTCGTTTCGGACGCGGAACCAGAACAGGGTTGATTCTATGTCGTTTACAGGTGGTATCGGGAGATGAGTTACAAAAGTAGGATTGTTCAGCGCCCGAGCACTGCTGTCCAGCGGCAGTGAAGATGGAGCGAACATGCTGCAGCCTCCGGTGCGATGCTGCCGCCTTCTGTATTGCCGCACAGCAACAGTCTCGTGACATCCAGAAGCGCTCGCCCGCGCCTCCCACGCGAGCTGTTCGCTGTAGTACTGCGTGCTGAAAGCATGGTGTTGCTCCCCGTATCAGGGGCTCTGGTGAGTGGTTTGGACGCGGACACCAAAGCGAAGTAGAAGCGGGAGACGCTCACACAACTATAAGAGAGATGCTCATGCAACACACAGCACGAGCACGAGCACGAGCGTCTTCCCTCGTTCTCTGTAGTGTGATCCCATTGTCACCCATCGACATGGCTACACTTGCCCCGACACCGTGATTGGTGCGCTGTTTAGTGTGGTCCACTCCCTTTCCGTTTGACTTGCGTTTTGTATGCCCACTATATAAATTGGTAGAGGCTCTTCGTGGCCAAGTGGCTGCGTCGCTGTGGCGGCAGTGACTGGTTTTCCGGGACCATCCACTGTGAGAGGTATCCGCTTTGACGAGTATTGCATTTGACAGGTGGCGCTGTTGGCCCAGGAGCCAACCGATTGGGTCAATTGTGCCTCGCCGCCTAGAGCTCCGCTGGCAGCAATTGTACTTCCGGCCTTCAGTCCCTCGCTCGTTCAATTGAATCGACTGGTACGTGACCCACGCACGGAAGCCCCTCTCGGCGCAATGCAGCCACGCACGCGCGAGCCCTCCATGGAGAGCACGCGACGCCCCCTCCCCTGCGGCCTTTCCCGTCCCAGCAGCTCCGCGCGAATGATACATCCCTCTCGACTGAATGTAGCGATGAGAGGCGTGCAGGAACGAACGAACGATCGCTTCGTATCGTACAGGTGGCGGTGACGCGCGGCGCGCTCGGCGTGGGAGATGCCTGCGCGCGTACAGCGCGGTGCGAGTAGCGTGACGAGTGGATGGAGATGATCGTGCGCATTATCGCACGTGTGCAGACGTCTGTTTAGCGGTAGTTCGGAGCCGGTGGAGCCTCGAGATACGACGCGGCAGGTCGAGTGGGATGCAAACGGGGTGTGCGCGTGCAGTGGATGGCGTTGCGTGTGGTTGCGAGCGGCTGAGGGAGCACAGGATCGATCGAGAACTCGTGAATCGGTGATTAACATTGTCTGTCTCCCTTCTGACAGCGTCAAGAAAAATGGTCGCCTCCGCTGGTCAGCCAACTCGTCTCTACGTGAAGGGTGTGTTCCTGGGTTACAAGCGGTGAGTTTCCCAATGTTCCTGGAGGTGTGGAGCAGGCTGTGGACGCGAAGACTCATCTCTGTCTGTGTCTCTGTCTGTGTCTTCAGTTCGTACACGAACCAGCACTCCCACACCGCCCTGATCAAGATCCAGGGTCTCCAGGACAAGAAGGATGTTGACTTCTACCTCGGTAAGAAGATCGCGTACATCTACAAGGGCAAGTCGGAGAAGAACGGCTCCAAGTTCCGCGTGATCTGGGGCAAGGTCTGCCGCGCCCACGGTAACAACGGTGTCGTGCGTGCCAAGTTCGCCAAGAACCTCCCAGCCGAGGGTATCTCGAACAGCGTGCGTATCATGCTCTACCCGAGCCGCGTGTAAGCGTGAACCCGCTTCGCGCTCACCGAGGTAATGAATGCAGGAGGGCCTTTAAGTCATTGCCTTTTTCTCTTGTCTTGCCGTCTCTCTCCGTCGCACCGTCCTCGTATCTCTCTCTACCATGGAGATACCACAACACGCCCGCATCCTTCTCCTACACATCCCCACGGACCAACAACTTTCATGGATTCTAGAAGCACTGCTGTGTGCGTATGTCGCTCTCTCTCTCTTGTTGGAGCTGCTGGAGCCAGTGGCTCGTCCCTGACTGCTGAGTTAATGGCATGACGTCAGTGGGCTCCTGCTGCGTGGACTTGACCCCACGCATCTTGCTTCTGCAAACGTAGTAGCGTGCTGAGTGTGCATGGCTTCGTCCGCCACGCACGCAGCAGCTCACCACGCTGGCAGGACGCTGCATCCACCGCAGAGGCGGCAGAGGTGGCACTCCGCGCAGCAGTGGCCGTGCATCCATATCTAATGGCTGCATCTTCTGCGACATATTCGTTCGTCCAGGCACTTCGTTGAAACTCGCAATCACAAAGATCGGAGCAACTGCCCACTCGTGCACAGCGCGACTCGGACGCGAGCATGCCGCGTGCGACTCAGGCTGCGCTGGCGAGAGCGCTCTCGCGACGCGCGTATGTGGCCCACAAGACGCCGCGGCGTCTGCGCCACCCACTGCAGTCACCCGCGTCTCTCTTCGCGGCTCGTGGACTCACCAGCAAGGCCTCCAGTGGCGAGCAGCTCCCGCCCCCCGCAGACGCGACCAGCGCGCCGCCTCCGATCCAGAGGCTGAGCGATGAGATCCGCAAGTCGCAGGAGGAGACGCGGCGCGTGCTGATCCTGATCCGCACGTTCAAGCAGTACGGCCACTACGTGGCGCAGATCGATCCGCTGAACAAGCGCGAGAAGCTGCCCGAGCTGGAGAAGTGGATTAACGGAGACCGCTGGGTCGAGGTGCCCTTCTTCGACAACTTCAACCTGCGCAACCTGGCCACCAAGAACCTGCTCGAGCTCACGACCTACGGCTTCACGCCCGACGACCTGGACCGCGAGTTCTTCATCGGAGACGACCTGTCCATCGGCCCTGTGGCCACGCTGCGGCAGATCGTGACCGAGCTACGCGAGGTCTTCTGCGGCCACATCGGCACTGAGTACCAGCACCTGCGCAACCGTGACGCTGCGCTGTGGATCCGCGAGCGGCTCGTGTCCTACAAGGCCCACGTCTTCACGGAGCAGCAGAAGACCGAGATCTTCAGGCAAATGATCCACGCGCAGCTCTTCGAGCGGTTCCTGGGACGACGCTTCTCGGGTGCCAAGCGGTTCTCCGTCGAAGGCGGCGAGGCGCTAATCCCCGGACTCGTAGAGCTCTTTGAGAGCGCCAGTGACCTGGGCGTGGAGGCTGTGCACATGGGCATGGCGCACCGTGGGCGGCTGAACGTACTGGCCAACGTGCTGCAGCGTCCGCTGCGTACGATCATGGCCCAGTTCCAGCCGTACCTGCCCGACGAGCCAGGCTATCCGAACAACTCGGACGACGTACGGTACCATTTGGGCACGACGTCGTTCCTCAAGATGCGCAACGGCCGCTCGCTCGAAGTCTCGCTGGCGGCGAACCCGTCTCACTTGGAGGCCGTGAACCCCGTGGTGCTGGGCCAGGCACGCGCACGACAGATCCAAGAGGGTGACAACGGCAGCCGCGTGATGCCTGTGCTCATCCACGGTGACGCGTCCATGTTCCAAGGCTCGGTGCGGGAGGTGTTTGGCTTCAGCGCACTGGAGGATTTCAAGACGGGCGGCACGATCCACGTGGTCATCAACAACCAGATCGGATTCACGACGCTGCCCAAGCAGGCTGACTCGGCCGTGTACTGCACGGACGTGGCCAAGATCTCGCGCAGTCCGATCTTCCATGTGAACGCTGACGACCCGGAGGCCGTCGTCAAGGTCATGAAGATGGCCATCGAGTACCGACAGACCTTCCACTGCGACGTGACGGTAGATCTCGTATGTTACCGCCGCCACGGCCACAACGAGCAGGACTCGCCTGAGATCACGGCGCCCGTGATGTACCACTTCATCAACAAGCATCCGACCGTTATCAACCTGTACCTGAAGAAGCTCGAGCAGGAAGGCGTGCTCACGACCGCCGACTACTCTCGGATGTGCGCAGAGTTTGAAGCGCACCTGTCGTCCGAGTACCAGCACTCGCGGGAGCTGCCGTCCTTCTGGGACAACTTGGGTGACAGCTCGTGGCGAAACGAGTGGTACGAAGGCCACGAACAGCTCCATCGCAAGGCCGCCGCGGCACTGGAGAAAGCGGAAGACGAAGATGATGATGATGAAGAGATGCACGAAGCTTCTCGTCCGAGACGGCCCTCTCGCATCCCGAGCGAAGTTGCGACTGGCGTGGATCGTCGATTCCTGGAGGAAATTGGAGCGCAGTTGTTCCGCATTCCGCAAGGATTTGCTGCCCACAAGAAGGTCGAGGCGATCATGAACAACCGCCTGCGTGCCGTCGAGACAGGCGACCGAGTGGATTGGGCCACGGCGGAAATGCTCGCGTTCGGCTCGCTGCTCGTGGAGGGTGTCCACGTCCGCCTCAGCGGCCAAGACTGTGAGCGCGGCACGTTCAACCAGCGCCACGCAGTGCTGTACGACCAGTTTGAGGCTCTCGAAGCTCGCAACTCGTCATACACGCCGCTCAATGAACTGGCAGCAGAAGATATTCGCAAGCGCCTCGGACTACGCGACCTGGAGGGTGTTCCAACCGGTGTTTTCCAGGTATGCAACAGTCCGTTGAGTGAGGAAGGCGTGCTCGGCTTTGAGTACGGCTACTCACTGCAAAGCCCGAATGGCCTCACAATCTGGGAGGCTCAGTTCGGAGACTTTGCCAACGGCGCGCAGACGATCGTTGACACGTTTGTGACGTCGGGCGAGCAAAAGTGGCAGCGCCAGTCGGGGCTCGTGATGTGTTTGCCACACGGCTACGAAGGCCAAGGCCCCGAGCACAGCAGTGCTCGTATGGAGCGGTTTCTGCAGCTCCACAACGAAGACCCGGACGTGTTCACACGTGACATCGACGAGGCCGAGCAGAAGGCGAACCTCCATATCCTCGCCCCGACCACGCCAGCCCAGTACTTCCACGCGTTGCGCCGCCAGGTCATGCGGACCTACCGCAAGCCGTTGATTCTCTTCTCACCCAAGTCGCTTCTCCACCACCGTCCGTGCAACTCCGACCTGAGCGACTTTGTGGGCGATGCCGCGTACGTGCGAGTGCTTCCCCCGCATCCGGATGACCTCGTGAACATGGTCAAGCCGGAGAAGGTTCGCAAGCTCATCATGTGCTGCGGCAAGATCTACTACCCGATGGTCCACGCGATGCGCGGCCGCTCTCTCCAGAACGTCGCCACGGCTCGCATCGAGCAGCTCGCGCCGTTCCCGTTCCAAGAGGTCGCCAAGTACGTCGAAATGTACCCCAAGGCCGAGCTCGTGTGGGTCCAAGAAGAGCCGAAGAACATGGGACCGTGGTCCTTCGTATTCCCTCGCTTGCTCACCGTGCTGCGTGAGCTGGACGACAGTCGAGAGATCTCGTACGTGGGACGACCGCCGTCGGCGTCGCCTGCGACTGGCCAGTACGAACTGCACTTGCAAGAGATGAAGGCGATCGTGGACGAGGCGCTCTCGTAAAGTTTAATCGGAATCTATTCAACCATGTCAATCACATCACTGGTAGAGTTTGCGATACAGCGCCTCTTGGTCCTGGCGAGCGGCCAAATACTTGGCGTGAGCCTGAACGTTTGCCTGCGAGCGGACGAGGTGACCGGATTCTAGACGTTGCGTGGCCGCGAGAGAGTGGAGGCCCAGGTACGTTCCCAGGAACACAGCGACGCCACGCGACGTAGCCTCCTTCGCGCTGGTCTCCATCGCCAGCTCCTTTCCGATCGCGTCCGCGAGCATCTGACGCCATGCACTCGATGAGGTGAGTGCCGTGCCGCTTGCCACGACCAGCGCGTTCGAGTCGGCGTGGCCTGCGAGCAGCGAGTACACTTGGGCGATGCGCAGCGCGACGCCTTCCATGCCGGCCTGGAGTAGATCCACAGGCTTAGTCCACTTACTGATCCCTGTGATCGTGCACGTAGCCTCGTCACGCCATCCTGGCGCGCGCTCTCCGCTGAAAAACGGCAGCAGCGTGAGGCCATGCTGGCCAGGCGTGAGGTTCTGCAGGCGAGCGTCGATCTCTAAGGGAGAATCAAGACGCGGGTAAGTGAGACCGTGTCTTCTCGTTCAGCAAAATGATAATCCAGACCTTGCACTCACCTTCGTTTGTTAGCTGCAGCATCTCGCGGAAGAACTGGAACACGGAGCCGCCGTCGTTCAACGCGCCTCCCAGCATCACCTGGTCCTTGCCGATGCGGTAGCACCAGAGGCCCTTGGGCACCTTGTGGTTGCGCATGGCGTCATCGTCGAGAACGACGCGAATGGCGGCACTTGTGCCGATCGTCACTGCGATGCGTGACGAGTCGATACACTTAGAGCCAACGTTGGCTGCAGCGCCGTCCCCGATGCCCAGAAAAAACGGAACGTTCACTAGCTCCGGCCACTTGGAAGCGTATGATGGCCGAAGGCCGCTGATAGGCACTGAAGAGTCCTGTAGCGCGGGCATCTTGGCCTTGTCCATGTGAACGAGCTTGAGCAGAGATTCGTCCCATTGGCAGTGGCGGAAGTTGAACAACCCCGACCACGAAGCCTCCGTGTAGCTCATAGGCAAGCCGCGATCACCCGCAAGCATCCACTTGCTGAGCAAGTACGACGAGATGCTCTGCCATTGGGCAACACGAGCCACAGTAGCAGGCTCTTCGTGGTGGAGACGAAGAAACTCAGCCGGGGCGTACGCCGGGTGGATGACCGTGCCTACACGGCGTCGCACACAGCACGTGAGTACGAGAGACGCAGTCGTTTTCCATCGAGTGACGTACCCGTTCGGTTGTGGAACTCCTCCAGAGCTCCCTGTTGGATCAGCGTCTCACGGAGTTTACGGGCGCAGGCAGCTGTGGCTGGGCGACGTCCTGCGTACTGATACACACACACACAAACACAAGCAATCAGCAGATGAGCAATCTAAAGCTATTTGAGGGTGGCAACCGATGGCATACCGTGTACACCGAGGTCACCGCGTTTCCCTGATCCAAACAAGCACGGCGTCAGCGACCGCATAGCACTCGTGCAAGAACCAACCGAGCCGCACCTTCTCGTCAACGCCAAGTAAATTCATCGCGAAGGTGCTGAAGCCCACGCCACGAACACGCTTCTCCAGCCCCACGGCACGCAGCATCACCAGCACGCGGTCCACCACGCGCTCCACCGTCGTCGCGATGCGGTGGATGTCAGCCTCACCGTGTGCGTCGATGATGCCGTCCATCTGCTGCTGCTGCAGAGACCCTCGGAGCATGACCCACTCCACCGCGTCGTTCCGCGGCTTCTGCTTGGCGACGCACTCGCTGCCTCCGACGCCGCATCCAGTGGCGGCGTCCACGAGCGCGAAGCAGCTCGCGCGGATGGAGGAGCTACCAATGTCCACGACGATCACAAGCGCCGAGCTCTCGTACTTAAGCGGATCCGCCTCTCCAGCTACGAGCTTCGCATACGCCTTCGCCTGCGCATGGCGCGCGTACACAGCGCCACCCACGAGAGCCGCCGCGGCAGCCGCCAGCGTCGTAACCAGCGCCGCCTTCGCCATCACGGATTCTCCCCGCGTCGCACTTTCCCACTTCCCTTCGGATCCGCTCGTTCGTCCAAGCAGCAAAATCTGGAAACTGGAACTTTCTGACTTCCAGGGTTCCAGGTTCCAGGGTTCCAGTTCGAGAACGAGCGGACTACTTCAACTGGTCGTTGTGTCAACATATATCCGCTTACAGAGGTTCCTACATGTATGCTCGACGCACGTATATGCGTTTATAGAGGACCTGTGTTTCCGCGGGTGGACGAGTGACTGCCCCACACGCACGAGCAGCTACAGATAATTGATCCCGTCGTCGACCTCCCGTCTCGTAGGAAAATGCTGCAGCGCGTCCTCGCCTCGACCTCGCGCCGCGCCTTCCACGCCGGCCGCGCGCAGCTGCTGCCCGTGCACACGGTGAACGTGCCGTCCATGGGCGACTCCATCAGCGAAGGCACCCTCGTGCAGGTCGTCAAGGGCCCTGGCGACGCCGTCCACGCCGACGAAGTCGTGGCTGTGCTCGAGACCGACAAGGTTTGTACGAATGCTCACAGTCACACGCAGCGCAGTGTTGTGGCGATGCGATGCGATGCGATGCGATGCGCAGGAGAGACTGACGAGGCTGTGGCTGATGCGAACGACTGCAGGTGAGCGTGGACGTGATGAGCCCCGTGAGCGGCACGATCGTCGAGCACTTCGCCAAGCTCGAAGACAACGTCGTCGTCGGCTCGGCGCTCTTCTCCGTGGACGACAGCCGCGCGCCAGCCGCCGGTAGTAAGCCATCGTCGAGTGCTGCGGCTGCCCCTGCGCCAGTCGCTACGCCGGCTCCAGTCGCGGCGCCTGCCGTCCAGGCCGTCGCGTCGGGCCACCGCACGCCTCTGATCAAGTTCCTGGGCAAGCGCTCGCTGCTGCCGCAGAAGCCAGCGGCGCCAATCGCTGCGCCGCACAAGGCGGCTGTTGTCATCGCTCCATCCAGCGCTGACGTGCTGCCGTTCAACCACGCGAAGAAGATCCCGATCTCCTCTGCCGAGGTCGACGCCATCAACAGCGGCATCTCGTTTTTGTAGAAGATGCCGAGAGAGAAGCGTGCGTTGCGTTTTCTTTCACCCATCCACCAGTAAATATCCACTCAATTGCTCTATCCACTTCACTACGGTCACGCTTGATCTCCCTCACACTTCTGCAATGTCGCCCGCCGAGTCGAACGGCGTGTGCTGCGGACACGGGCCGCCACCGACGACCCACTCGGAGCACCCGTCCGCTGAACATTTCTTACCGCCGCCGTGGGCTTTGCAGTATCCGCCTCCTCGATTCACCTTCTCACACCCGCCTGCCCTGCATCGAGAGCCCCCTCCACCGTGGGCGAGACACAGCTTCTTACTGTTGGCTCTTCGAGTGCAGCCCGGCATCTCACACGTCGACGAGCCGCCGTGGGCCTTGCACAGACCTTTCAACTGCGCGATCCGCTCGCATCCTTCCACCATACAACGCGGTTTACCACCATGCGCACAGCAGCGCCCAAACCGCACGCCTTTCTTTGGACAGTCGGGTATGATGCACTTGAAGCCGCCACCGTGTGAGAGACAGAACCCGCCGCCCTGGTCGAACTTCTCGCACGCTTGGTACGAGCAGCGCCGCCCAGACGCGCTGTGGTCTTTGCACTTGCCCTGCTGCTCTGCCCACTGCTTACAGCCGTCGATGACACACTTGCGTCCACCTCCATGCAGCTTACACCGCCCTCCACCGACACACGTCGTCTTGCAGCCCTCCACCGAACACTTCTTGCCACCACCGTGGGCGATGCAGAAGCCCCCACCTCGATCTCGTTTCGTGCATCCTTCAGTCTTGCATGGATACCCTCCACCGTGGGCCTTGCACATCCCTTGGCCTCGATCAAACTTCTCACACCCGTCGACCTTGCACTTGGCCCGGCCTCCGTGGCCACTGCACAGGCCGTACCGCACCTGTGTCTTGGTACACCCTTCGACTTTGCAGCGACGCCCGCCACCGTGGCGCAGACAGAAGCCGTGGCCCGCATCATGTTTGTTGCACTTGGCCACCCCGCACTTCTTGCCTCCGCCGTGCGAACAGCAAAGCGATGACGCGCCCGCCTCTACCTTGTTGCAGCCAGCGACGCTGCAGCGCTTGGATCCTCCGTGGTCCGGACACGACCGCTGGTTGAAGAACGCGCAGAAGGGTGTCTGGCAGCGGTAGCCTCCGCCGTGGCCCACACAGAGACCGCCACCCTGCGCGAACTTGGTGCACCCTTCAGCCGAGCACTTTGCGTTCTTGCGCGGCGGCTTCGAGGGCGGCGGTGGTAGTGGTGGTGCTATCTGCGCCTGTACTAGAGCCGCTGCCTGCTCCGCAGCTTCAGGTGCCAGTGCTATCCCTGATGACGATGCGGCGGTTGGAGCGTGCGCTCGAGGCGGAGCCGGTGCGAGCCGCACGAGTCCCTTGCCAGCGGCAGGCGCCATGTTCAGCGCCGCCAGCAGACTCGACTGGTCCGCCAGCGCACTCGCGCTGCCTGCCGTGCTGGGATGCGCACGCAGCGCCTCGTCGATGGCGTGCGGGTCCACGGCCGCCTCGGCCTGCAGCGCGCGGATGGCCATCTCCGACGGGTCGCTCTCCTCGCCCATGGGCGCGACGTCGCTGGGCTGCGAGGCCAGCAGCTGCAGACTGAAGTGCGCGGGCAGCACGCCGCCCAGCTCCTCCACGTCCACGCCGCTGAACAGCGCCGCCGTCGCCTCCATCTCGTCCTCCATCGTCACCGCCTCTCCATCAAGCGTGGCTTCCGGAATGAGCGGGTCCAAGCGTAACCGCATGGGGGTACAACGTAACCCCACGGCATGCTTCTACTCAGATATTGAGTCTGATGGGATCAGATGCAACCGGCCGCCAAACCCCAGTCATCAGAAAGCGGAGAACCCCAAGCGCCACCATGACGGGCATGACCAGGTACGTGCGCGCGCCATTGCTCTGCGTGCAGGCGCCTGCTACGCGTAGCTGTAGATGAAATGCGTAGTACAGAGACTGACGCGTCGATCGCGTGGCTTCTCTGGCAGAGTCGTGATCATTCACGACCTCAACATCACACAGAAGTACCAGGAGCTGCTGCGGAAGCTCGAGAGCATGGGCGGCTACAAACTCGGCCGCCACGCCGTCCACTGCCGCCTCTTCAACCGCAAGACCGTCACTGGTGCGTCCTCTCTCTCTTCCCTCTATCTCTCTATGTGGGCTTTGCACCGTGGTTCTCTGCTGCCGCTTGCGAGCCTGGAGCTCTTCGTGGAGAGTTGTGTTCTCACTCGAGGTCCCCATTGCGGTCGTGTTTCGCAGACGGCTACAGCAACCAACGCATGTACATGCTGCGCATGTCGCAGAACGACGACCTGGTGTACGCGGCGCTCACGAACGAGCGTGCCAAGGCCACATCGCTCCACGACAACGGCATCGAAGGCTCGGGCGACGAGTGCGCGCTGCTTGAGTGCGGGCTCGAGGGCGCAAACATCCTGCAGCAGGTCGAGATCTACGCGTTCAAGTCGGACGCGCAGTTCGAAGGCACGCAGTTCGCCGTGGGCGACTTCGTGGTGAGCGTCAGCACCTTCATGCCGCGCAGCAACGTGCCCAAGGGCATCGTGATGGAGATCCAGTACGCGCCGTGCTACACAGTCGCGCCGCTCGAGACGCTCTTCGACGAGTTCCTGTCCAACTTCACCACGGACGACCGCGTTCGCAAGCCTGTGGACAACCTGAGCATGCTCTTTGACAAGGTCGGGCTGTCGTCGGCCGACTACAGCCTCAAGCACACGGCGCTGCAGTACGTCGCGGCCTTCAACATCCTGCGCAAGTTTGACAAGTGAGAGACAGCGACGGTGGTGGCAGTGAAGCGAAATGCAGGCGGTTGTTATATGCAGAAAGGCAGTTCAAATACACACAAGCTAAAGCTATTGGGGGTGGGGTGGTTGTGGCGCCGGGCGCTACGCGTCGACAGGCATTTGGAGACGAGCGACTTGGTGCGGCGCGTAGCTTGATCACTTGAAGGGGACTAGTGTGTACGGGTACGTCGTAGAGTACTGGGAGTGTATGGTACTGCGGGAAATGAAAATGAAGCAAATGGAGATGGAGTGGTCGGGTTCGCCACAGAGTACAGGGGGGACGACGAGCTCTAGGTCGACAGAGGCGTCATCGCGTGGCCAGCGACCGAGTTGCCGAGGCACGTACGCGCCACGTCGTCGAACACTTCCTTGATCTCGCTCGAGCAGTCGAGGTACTCCTGCTCCCAGAACTTGTAGCTCTTGTTGCGGATGAGCTCAATGAACGTGACCAGCAAACCCCACTAATCAAAAGCACAACACATCGTCAGCTTCACACCTAAGGAGGGGGATGGAGCAGAGAGAAAGATAGAAAAACGTACCGGGTGCGGGCGGTTCGCGATGAGGCGTTCGATGAGCACGCGCGTGATCTGCTCCTTGACCATCTTGTTGTTCGAGTACGAGAACAGGTACAGGATCACGCAGCTAAAGTAGTGCGTGTGCGCATTCGGGTACCGCAGGTGGTTCACCAGCGAGCTGAAGTACCAGTAGCGGCCCTCGGCGTCTAGCTCGTCGGCCAAGAATCGGAACACATCCATCGACGCGCTCTGCTCGAACTTGACGGTCGTGCCGTGCTTGGCATCGTCACGAGCCGCAGCCGCCGACGTCGTGGTCGACGCCGAGCTGGAGGCCGCGGAGTTGGCCATCTCCACGATCGCCTCCTTGCCCAGGTACAACACCAGCGCGTTCAGCGCTGGGATCGAGTACTTGCACGCTGTTGGGTCACGCTCGAGCTGGTTCTGCGGCCGCAGCAGCTTGGACGTGAGCTCCGCGGGGAAGACCGCCGCACGGTTGGATGTCGCACGCAAAAACTCATCGAGATACTCCTTGATGCCGTTGTAGGCGAGCGCCGTGCCCCAAGCCGGCATCAAGCGAGGCGAGATGCTGACTTCAGGGAGCTGCGCAACCTGAAGACCGAGCGTGAGCGGGTCCGGCAGACGCATCGATCGCGAGAATGCCGACAGGATCACGTTGCGGAGTTGGACTGCCGACGTTGGCAGTACGTCGCAGAAGCTCGAGTAGAAGTCGCTGAGGAACTCTGGGTAGTCGTGCAGCAACACGAGCACGATGCGGACCGTGCCCTTGTACAGCGCCGCAATCGACGGGCTCAACTGGTGCGTGTTGGCGTGGCGCAGGAATGGCTCGAGGAACACGAAGAGGTTCATCAGCAGACGGTGTAGGATCTGCCATCCACGCTGCTGCTTGGCTCGCAGCAGAAGCGGCATAAAGCACCGGTGCGAGACCAGCTCCGTCCAGGCAAACACGAAGCCTGGCAGCATCATGGGCTGGAGCGTGTTGTACGCACTGGCAAACGTGTTGAGCACCTGAAGGTGGATCGCATCCAAGACGGGCTCCTGCACCGTGAGGTCCTTCATCAGGTTGGCGAACATTCGGAAGAAGACACGCTGGTCGAACGCTGCCTTCTTCTTCCGCGACAGATCGTGGGCAGCCACAAGCACGTTCGCGATGGCACCCACCGCGTGGTTGAGAACCTGGAGCTTGGTGTTCGCCTGCTGGTCGAGGTACTTCACCAACAGGACCATCAAGTGCGTGAGCGCATCGACGACACCGTAGTTAAGCACAGACTTGACCCCCTTAGCAGCCGACACGGGGTCGACAACTGTCGCCGACTTGAGGCATGCGTCGACACACAACTCCGTGCCGAAGCGGAAGAAGAGCGAGATGCTTTCATCGTCGTTCAGCAAGCCGTATTGCTTCAGCATCTGAATGTACTGCGCATGGATCTTCGAGTTGCTGCTTGGCTCCTTGTAGATCGCGATCCAGTGCTCCAGCGCGTTGCTGACAGTGTGACGGAAGGCCGCGTGCTCCTGCACTGGACCACGCTCTCCGCCCACAACACCTGGCTTACCACCGATGGACCCGACAGCCTTCGAGCCGCTTCCAACACGCGAGCGCTGGGTGCGAGCCTGGTCCAAAAGAGCCGCGAGGATCTGTACGTTCTTGTTCGCAGACGCGCCGTGGCGTTCAACGATGCGAGACAACGCGTCGAGAGTGTTCGGGAGTTGCTTCGCCAGCGTGACGTGCTCCATTGGCAGACACTGGCGCACAATGTGGACCGCAAACTCGATGGCCACGCTGTTGCGCTCCATGTTGCGCGTGAGGTACACGTCGAACTCTGCGAGCTCGACGGCCTTGAAACGCACGAGCGCGATCATGACTTCGCAGTGGAGCTTGAGCTTGTCCTCCACTGGCGCACGCAGGATCCAGCCAGCGACTTCCTTCTTGAGCTTGTCACAGCTCTGCGAGAGCGCCTCGAGCGAACTCACCAAAATCTCGAGGAACAACTCATCGCCACGCCCACCGCCCAGTTCGTACATGCACTTGACAATGCGGTGACCAATCTTCAGACACGCTTCTTCACGGAGCGTCGGCTTAACGGCCGCGCCGAGCGCACGCACTTCGCGCAACACAGCAAACACTTCGCTTTCTGCTGGGATGGCCAGGAGCGACGGCAGTTCACGCTGAGCAGCAGTCGCCTGGCGCACGACGTTCTGAACGAACATCTCGAACTTCTCCATGAGGCCAGCGAAGCGGTCGAGCGCCGCAGCAACCGACACGCCACCACCAGCAACGTCGCCGATGGCGCCTGGTCCTCCGAGACCAGCAAGCGCAGCAGCCGCTGCTCCACCGAGAGACGAATCCTTTTCGTCGCGAAGACCACCCAGTCCACCGGCACCGGCAGCACCGTAGGCACCTGGCGTGCGAGTCGCTGGCATCGACGCAGGTCGAGGGATGCGCTGGAAGGCCTCGTAGACGACCAGCTGCGGGTGTGGCACGCCTCCAGCCTTTGGCTTGAACACGTCCGGCAACGAGCTTGGTGGCTGGTGCGCAGTTCCTTCGAAGTAGTTGACAGCTCCGACAGGCTTGCCGCTTTGCAGCTGCTGCTGCTGGAAGCGGCGGCGCGACGCGTACGCAGCACCAAGCGCTTCGTCAATGTCACGCATGGCCTTCTCGGACGACGCCTTTTCGATCAGCATGCAGCCCAGATCCGTGTTCTCGTTGGAGCACACCTGGATGACGTTCTCGATCTGCTGTGGGTCGCCAGCGCTCGCAGGAATGAGCGCACGCAGGTGCGTCGCGATCGAGTTACGGAGCGGCTCCTTCGCGGTGATGAGTGCCAACGAACCCGACATGCTGGCCACCATCAGGTGCGCGGCCTTGCGCATCTTGACGTCGTCGACTTCGGTAGCGAAGTCCTTGAGGATGATCTCACGCGTGGTGATGCACGCAATGGTCACGCTGCGCTCCACGACCGGAGAGATGACTTCGCGGATAGCACGGTCCACGGCGAGCGGAACGAGGCGACGCAAGTTCACGTTGTGCAACGGAAGATCCGGGTTCACAGCGACGTATGACGCGAGGTTCGGGATGACCGTAGATTCTGAGACCGTGTTGTTGTTCACACCGGCCTGCGCACCTCCAGCTGGCGCACCGTATCCAGTGAGTGAGTCACGACCAGGAGGCGGGCTTGACGAAGGTGTGTACTCGCCCGGCAGCTTGCCGAGTCCAGGCTTCAGTGGCTTGGAAGGTGTCGTCGAGCCTGGCATCAATGGTTTCTGGCCAAGCGACAGCTTCGATCCACCTGGTGGGGGCGTCGCAGACCGCATGCCGCCCGCGATTCCAAGCGAGGTCTTGGGCGCTTTGACATTGAAGTCCGGGTTAGACACACGCGGCGGCGTCGCACGTGTGTGCAGCAAGTTAGCCTTGCGCTGGTCCTCGACGTTCAGCTTGAACTGCTTGAACAGCACCTCGATTTCGAACTTGAGGTTGAGCTTAAGGTCTGGGACATCGTAGATCTCGCTCATGGCGTGGATCATACCCATGAGCCACGGGTTCGGAGGCTTGAAGATCTTCGACTTCTTGCAGCCCTCCAGAATCTTGGCAACAAATGGCGTGACAGCGATCAGGTGACCGGTCTCGTAACCGACGTACAGCAGCTCCTTCAAGTCCACATCGCGCTGCAGCAGCGGCTTGTTGCGGGCCAGCGTGAACACGCCAAGCCATGAGCCGAGATTCTTGAGCAAAGAGCGCTGCTGCGAGTTGGTCGTGATCGTGCCTGAGGTCAACAGCTTGCGAGCATTCTGTAGCGTACGCTTGAGGATCTCACGCTCAAGCTCCGGGCGGTTGAGCTTCTCGATGAAGACGAGGAACACTGCGTGGTAGTTCGGCTGTGTCGAAATACGCTTCACCACGAGGTACTGCGCCATCCACGCGTGGTACGCGTCCAGCAACAGCTTGCGCACTTCTGGGATCTTGGCGTCCAGGTTGGAAATGGACATGTTGTTCACGATAAAGTGGATGCGGTCCTTGATCGTCTCATCAGGCTGCACGACAGTCTCCTGCTCGTCCACCTTACTCGTCTCGTGGAAGATGTGGTCCACATTCAGCACGGCCGGGGGTGGCGCCTGCTGAGGCGTAACCACCTTCGGCGACGACGCGCTCGGTGACATGCGAGGCGTTGGTCCGCTTCCTCCGACCGGTGGTGGGATCTGGATTCCCAGTGCAGCTCCAGGTGCTGCTCCCTCCGCGTTGGCAGAATCGTCGCTCTTGCGTGGCGGCGTCACAGGTTTTGCTGGCGACGCTGCACCAGCCGTCACGGCGTTTGGTGTACCCAAACTGAGTCCGCCAAACTTAGATGTCGTCGACTCTCTCAGCGACTCTCTGGGTGACGCTGCAACAGCACCAGCGCCTGGCGCAGCACCAAGCTCTCCGCCGGTCAGTTCTCCGCTGCTGCCGCCCGATGGCTTGAGACCACCGTTCAGTGCCACCGACCGCGTGATCTGGTTGACGTGGCGCATGATCTCAGGCAGAGCGTGCTGCAAGTGCGCAATTTGCGAGAGGTTCGTACAATACGCTGGCAGCTCCTTGAGACGAGGCACAAACTGTTGCAGAGCAACAGCACCAAAGAAAAAGAACTTGGAGTTGACAGGCTCGCGCAGACTCTCGAGCACGGACCGCAGCGCAGTCTGCAAGAAGTTCGGCGGCAACACTTGGTGTTCAATGAGCTTGCCGAACAGCACGCCCGTGATGCGCAGCTCCATCTCTGGGTAGCGCGGGAAGAAGCGATACTCGTCAAACAGGTTGTGGATCATGCAGTAGAAGATCTGGCGCTCACGCTCGTCACGGGAGCTCTGGAATCGCTTGAGCATGGCGACCACGTCGTTGATGTTCTGCTCCGAAGTGTAGATCTGCTGGAAGTAGGCGTTCGCCTGCTCCTCGATCATCTCAGCCGTGAAGGCAGGAGCTTCACCGGTGGCGGAGACACCACCTGGTCCACCGCCAATGACGCTTCCTCCTTCAATCGCAGCGCTGCTGGCGATCGCGCTGCCAGCGGCAACGCTCACGCCACCCACAACTGGCGCGTTCGAGTTGCTCGCAGCGCTGCCCGCACCAGCAGCCAATCCGCTTTCCACCTGCGTGCGCGTAGCCGACGAGATCAGTGGATGGGCCTCCATGCACAGAGCGATCACGCGCTTGAGCTCGAGCGAGATCGTTGGAGGCAACGCGGCCTGCACTGCGAGGATGCACTTGAGCACAATCGCGAGCGACTCGATCGACAGCGCGTGACTGGTCTGGGGCGTGATGGTGCTCTTCGGGATCGCACGGGCGTAGTTTCGGTGGACGAACGCCAGGCACGAAGTCGCGAACGCTGTGCGCTGCGACGCGAGCCGCTCGACGAGCCACGTCTCCAAGTTGAGGACGTCGTGGTTCGCGCCCATGACGGCGAGCGAGATCGCAAACGAAAAGTAGTTCGAGTGGATCGCCGACGCGAATGAATCGCCCGTATTGCGGAAGAGCGCAAAGAGACGCGAAATGATCTGCGGCGAGGCGGCAGCGTAGAAGCACTTGACGCTGGCGTACAGCACAAGCTTCGGTGAGACCGACCACAGGTGACGCATGATCGCTGGCGCGTTTGGACGACCCAAGATGTAGGACGCAAACAGGTCAGCAAACACATCGTCGCGCAAGCCGTTCCACCGCGGCTTGGCCTGTGCCAGGTTAGCAATGAGCACATCCGGGCAGCTCTTCATCGCCGAGTCAAAGAGACGGCGAACATCTTCGTAGCAGTCCTTCTCCGACAGCTCCAGCAGCGTCTCCACGGCGTCCAGCGAGAACCACACGCCGTTCTTGGGAGCCTGGGACGCGTCAGCGCCTTCGAACGGTGCGAGCTTGTTTGGAGACTCGGCGAACGAAATGACTTCCGGCGGCGATTCGATCGCCGTCTTGAGCAGGCTCATGTGGGCGCGGCTGTGCTTCCACGGGCGCAGCAATGTCGCGATCTTGAACTTGGTTTGCGAGAACTTCTGGAATGCGCTGATCAGCACACGCAGCTGCGTCAAGTTGGTGATTAGCAGGTCCTCTCTGTCCAGCTTCTCGGCCACCTTCACCCACTTGATAGACGCATAGTCCTTCTGCAGCACCTCTGCGATCACATCGAAGTCCCAGTTGTCCTTGCTGTTGTCAAATGGGTTCGACGCAGGCGGCGCCGGTACGACCGAAGCCTCCAGTTCGTCGGCGCCGTTGCCGGCATCGCACACAAACGGCAAGTTGGCCATCAGCGTTGCGCTGTTGTCTGGCGACAGAGCGTTGAATGTGCGCGACAGCATCGACAGCATCCCGGCGACCTGCGCTGGCGGGATCGTCGGTGCGTTCTCGAGCCCGGCCTCGGCGAGCAGCGTGCGGAACGCCTTCACCGAGGACGTGGCCGTGTAGCCGACGTCTTCCATGAGGTCGTAGAACAGGCAGTTGGCGTTCACATCGCTCACCAGCTTGCTGATAAGATCCGGCTCGCCGATCGGCACGCAGTCGACGTGGTCCGGGTCACCCAGCGTGAGCGGCGCGATCTCCATCGAGTTCATGTCGTTCGGGTGCGCGGCCGAGATGCTCGCCAGGAACGAGTCCGTCTCGGCGATCTCCGAGCGGAAATCCTCCTTCATGCGGAGCACAAACACGAGCGCGTGGAGCACATCGGACGGCAGCTTGGACCCGCAGGTCGAGATCTCCGGGATCTTGGACTTGAGAAACTTGACCGCCTCGCTGGCGCTCTCCGGGCTCTCTCCCTGCGCAAACGATAGGCCGACGGTGACCAGCTGCGGCACCGTGAGCTTGAGTCCGCGGCAAAAGTTGTTCAGATACTCCTCCGTGACCACGCGCGGGCGCTTCCCCTCACCGGCGCTCCCCTCGATGGCCTCGCAGATGATCGTCGTGAAGTTGGGCTTGGACGACGCCTGCGCGATCTCGTGCGACAGCAACTGGATCTTCAGCGCGTCCTTGTTCTGGCTGCGCGCATCGCGGAAATCGATATCTTTCACCAGGCAGTTGAGCAAAAAGATGCGCGCGTCCTCACCGTACAGCCCCACCAACTACCCACACACAAACGCATCCTCAGCTTCCATTCCCCTCTCTCTCCCCCTCCCTATGCATCCACAGCAGCGAGCACGCACCTGGTTGAGCTCCGCGACGTTGGACTTGAAGTTCTTCTTGCTGAGGTTGGTGACGAGGTAGTGGATCTGCCAGAACAGCGGCGACGCGAACGACACCATGGCAGTCCTCCTTCCTCTCTCCTCTCACCTCCTTCCTCTCTTCTCTCTCTTTTCGCGTGTGATGCAGCGGCGCCTCCCTCCTCTCACGCGGCGTCAATTTCTTCCGCGCTCTCTCGTCAGAGACTTCTTCGCGGCGTCGGAGCTGCAGCTTTGGCTGGGGGGACTTTCACAGGAGAGCGAGAGAGAGGAGCTCTTCGCTCGTGGGGGAGCAGCGGAGTGATGGTCGCCAGCCCGCCCCCCTCCCTTGTGTGGTGGATGCACGGTGGACAAGAAGACCAATCAGAGACGCGCATTGGTGGATCCACCACGCCGTGAAGTGGCTGCGTCCGCCCGCTGAAACCCAGAGCGGAGCAGCGCCGCGCTCTATTCGGGTAGGCGCTGGTGCTTTGATTGACGCTTCCTGCACGGGCGTCCGGCGATCACACGACCCCACGCGAGCGAGCACGCAGCGCGGCGAGTACGAGCGAGTTGCGATCGGAGCCCATGAGCCAGCTCCAGTCGCCGCCCAAGACGGCGGTCTTCGACTCGGCGCCGGAGGCCAAGGACTTCCTCTTTGGATCGGTGCTTGGGCAAGGGTCGTACGCCAAGGTGCGCACCTGCGACGAATCGCCAGCCGCCATGGAGTGCGCATTGTGTGACCAGTGCGTTGATGCCATGTCTGCAGGTCTTCCATGCCAAGCTGAAGAAGAACAAGACTGAGTTCGCGGTCAAGGTGATGGACCAGAGCTACATCCGCAAGGAGAACAAGACGGCGTTCGTGATCACCGAACGCAAGGTCATGTCGCGCTTGCACCACCCCAGCATCGTGCGCTTCTACTGCAGCTTCAAAGTGTGTGCAACGCTAGCTTTTGTCCTGTTGCATCCGGGCGTGTGCATGTGCTGACTGACTGCTTGCGCTTGGTCACAGGACTCGCAGAGCCTGTATCTTGTGATGGAGCTGTGCAAGGGCGGCGATCTTTACGGACTCATCTCGTGAGTCCTTGCGTGATCCGTGACGTGCGCTGATAGAATCATGTCTCACTGACACGCCACTGTACCCCCTCAGGTCGGAGCGCACCAAGCAGCGCGAGCAGGGCGTCCAGGACACGGCCTGTTCGCTCGACATGACGCGATTCTATGTGGCGCAGATAGTCAGCGCGCTGGACTACATGCACTCCAAGGTTTGTCTGAACCCTGCACGCCACGGTCGTCACTACTATTGTGTCTGACTCGATGCACTCGCAACGATTGTCGTGAAGCGTGTCGTTCATCGAGACTTGAAGCCTGACAACTTGCTCCTGACGTACGCGATGAGCTCTCCAAGAGATATCTGAGACCCTCGGTGTGTTAACACGTTGTTGCGTGTCTTCTAGCGAATCTGGCCACCTCAAGGTGACTGACTTTGGCACGGCGAAGGTATAGCTCAAGCATCGCAAACCCGAAGTCAGCCTGTCCGCTCACACTGAAGTGTCTGTCAACAGGACCAGGATGACCAATCTCCGTGCCAGTTCGGAGGAACGGTATCATACGTATCACCTGAAGTTCTGCAAGACTTGCCGACGAATCGGCCGTGCGATCTGTGGGCTCTGGGCTGCATCGTGTACCAGATGCTCTCTGGTGGCCTGCCCATCGTCGCTGAGAACGACTACCTCACTTTCCAAGCGGTTCGTTTACAGGAGTGGCGATGAGTACCTATTAGCTCTTCACTCACACAGCTACATACAATGATGTACAGATCCAGCACTTCAGCAGCGAAAGCATGACGTTTCCGGATTCCATTCCTGAATCGGCTCGAGATCTCATCCAAAAACTCTTGGTACAAGATCCTGATGGTCGCCTTGGTGCTGAAGCAAGCGACAAGGGCTTCGCAGAACTTCGTGTATGTCGTTGCATCCACTTACAGATCTGACTTTCCTGCGCTGACTCTCGTAAGCTTCCACCCATCTGCAGGCTCATGCGTTCTTCGAAGGCATTAACTGGGAGAAGCTGCACGAGACGCAGGCGCCGCACACCCCTTCGGTCGTTGAACTTCCAGAGCCACGCACGGTGCGCATGGATGGAAACCTGCGTGTTTGTCGAAGAGACGCTGACGACTACGATGTATATCGAATGCAGGACGGTGGCAATGAGCACTGGACAGTGGCCGAATACTTCTCGGACGATGGCTTCTCTGAGTCGACAGAGGATGTTATGAGGTGGGCTGGTTCACATTGAGGCCATGAACTTAAGCTCAGCCACTCACGAAAGTACACTATCTGACCAGCATGGCTTCACGGAGATCTCGCAGCAGCAGCTCCATGCGTCACGGCCGCCCGTCGTGCATCTCGCCCGATGAGTCTGTGCGACTCGAGGCCAAGGTCAAGGTCCACTCCAAGATGCTCAGCCGCTCCCGCCAGGTACATTAGGCCCCTCCCCGTCATCGCAGTTTGGCACGTCTCACTGAGCTGTCGTATCTACCACAGCTCATCCTGACGGATGCTCCCCGTCTCATCCTGCTCGGCTCCTGGTCGGGCAAGTTCAAACGCGACATCGTGCTCACAAAGGACACGCGTGTGAGCCCTCAGGGCCCACAGACCTTCGAGGTCATTTCGGTGGGTCTACTGCTGCTCCTTTCCCCGTCCCGACTGGCTCACCACTCACTCTCACACGTTGCTCGCTGTATCCCACAGCCATCGGGCACCTTCCGCTTCTCCGATCCGTCCAATTCCACGCAGACATGGACGCGGCTCATCGCCGAGGTGATCCATGGCGCGACCTCATCGCAGTCACGACCGAGCGAACAGTAACAAATGGAATGCACTCGTACTTTGCTCGAATGGAACGGTAGGAAGATATCGCACTTTAGAGGGTCAATAATGTACTTTCCACACAGGTTAAATTCGCGCGGCAACTTGGAAGCGAAAATGGAGCCCCGCGCGCGTCACCACGACGTGCCGGCGAGCGGTGTGCTGGGTCTGCTAAGCTCTCTACACGCGCGTCTACGACGAGATGATGGAGAGGTGTCTCTGCGCATGCTACTGCCGGCGTACGAGCGTCTGCTTCAACCTGTGAGTGACGCTGTGGCGACCGAGACGACGCCTCCAAGATCCACAGCTGACGAATGGATACTTACTTCTGTACATGCCCCTGCAGGCCACGACAGCGAGCGAGCGCGACTCCACCGTCATGCACGAGATCCAGCGCGTGCGTGGCGTGCTCAAGAGCCAACCCGATCTGTGCGTCGCGCGCCTCCTTCAATGCTGTAGCACCATCCCGCATTCCCACACGTTTCCCTAACGCGTTTTGTGTTCAGGTTCGATATCGTCAACACATTCGACGACCGAGTCGACGAATGCTTGCGAGTCGGTGACGGACGGCCCGCTTTGGCGATGCGCCAAGCCCTGCGGCTACTCGTGGCGCTCGCTGGCGGCGCGGACGGCTCGACGTTCGTCTTGCGGGACCCGACGCGCGTCTCTTCTTTCGAGGAGCAACTGCAACGCACGTCTTCGACAGCCGAGCAGACGTTGCAACAGCGTGTGGGCGAGCGCATCACCATGAAGAACGTCGACGTGATGGCGCGTGTCCAGCAGGCAGCGCTGATGCACGCGACCACTCTCCCGCTGGAGTCAGAGACGTACGTGAGGAGACCAAGCACGACCAACGCCTCCCCTCTCTCACCTTGTTTGCGTGTTGGTGTGTACAGGATGCTTGGGCGTTACGAATTCTCCTCGCTTTTACCAGAGAATGGACGCCAAGCAGTGCTGTGGTATCCCGACGAGAGTGGCAGGACGCAGGAGACGATGGCTGAACCGACCACTCTACAGGACCTGTTCCAGCAATTGCACGCGTCCTTTACCAGCTCGACTGGTGTACCGCAGCTCATCGACTTTCCTCCATCGTCGGGAAAAATCCACGGGTACGAGAGTCCTTGTCGTGTAGCTGAGGATTGCAGGCTACGCATCAAATGACATCTCACTGTGCCATTGTGCCATTGTGTATGTGATACAGACCTACCGGGATGACCCCGGCCGAGATGAAGACTCGCGAGTTCGCGAAGACATCACCAGCGCGCACTGACGCAGAAGTTTTCTTCTTCGATGGAACCAAAGTGATCAAAGCACCCGGGACTGACGAGGACAGTATCACAGAGGCCTCATCGGGTGAAGAAGAAGAACGCCATGCCATGACATGGTCTGACTTCGCTCGAGCACCAACAGCTCCGGCGACGTGGGAGCAACTGGGAGATAGTGCTGCTTATCTGCAACAACAACATCCAGTGTCAACGCCTGCGAAACCACTGCTAACTCGTCCCGTCACAGCTGGAGCCAAGTCGACACCAGCAAATCCTCTCGTGGAAATCGATGAAGCCGACATCTTTGAGGTGAGCGGGCGCAATGCGTATGAAGGTCTTTGTGGGTATTCTTGCGGATCTTACCAATACTATTCTCTGTCAGGATGCTGTGAAGGCACTGTGTGGGATTCCGTCGGTGCTGTTTCGTCGCTCACTCGCCACGGCAAGCTTCTTCATGTCCAAGAAATGCCGATTCAAGCTTCGAACAGCGTCTCCAACTAGCCTGAAACTCATTCTCGAAGAACTCCGGGTTGCGGGCACCGCCTTTATGCGGCTGGAATTTTTGAGTGTCTATTACGGCCAAGATCCGTCGAGAGGAGGGAAAACTGCGCAGGCACTTGCCGACGCACTGAGAATGTACCTCACCGAGTACCAGGTATGGGATACTGCTTGTCATCGCGAAGAGGTTAGGCTAACCCACGCTGTTATATCACCTTTCAGGAGAGCGTGCATACTGCCTCACGTACCGAGGAAAACAGCCACGTCGCTACGAGTTCTGCCATCTCGTTGCTTGGCCTCTTTTCAAGGACACGCGCTAACCGACGACAGATCATTGAGCTCTCAGAAGCACTCAATTGCAACGAAAGCAGTGGATTCGTCTTCTGGCGATTGCTCAACGGCGGCGAGCTGCCGCGCGGGGTTGCGCTTCTCAACTTACTCCATGAGAAGCTGCAAGATGTGGAGATGCATGATTCGGTCGGCAAGATGACAAGATTGCTTCAGTGGCTGCTCGTACGCACAGCAGCACCGTATGTGGCTCTTCTTTCGTGCTACATTGCCACTGGACAGACGCCTCTGGATCTAGACCCGCATGTAAGTAATGGGTGGAACGAAAGATTGCTCTCTGCCCCGTTGCTAACTCCAACTCTTGTGATCCAAGAGCGAATTCGGATTATCTGTGTTCAGCACGTTGCAAGACTTCGAAGACGTGTATCACGGCGTTGACACGGTTGCTAATGACATTGTTCCCAATTTCTTGGGGGAATCAAGGGCCGCAGTGGTTGAAATCGGAAGGTTGCAGCTTCTCCTGTGCAGCATTCTTCCTCAGACCGATCTGGTGAGTCAAACCAAGCTGGATGGGGATATTTGCAGAGGTGAGTTCTAACATGTTTGCCGTTCAGCTCCCCGCTGATCAGTTCCTCTTGAGCAATCGAGTAGCTCAGGCTCAATCCACGCTGGACATCACACGTCAACTGGTGGTTGAGATGGCGAAGCGCGTCCAAGCTGCTTGTGGTACTCACACCACCATTTCACGACGGCCACTTCGGTCGCCGTCCAAGAGCCCGCGCCACGATGAAGCGAACGACGAGTGGATCGCCAGCAAACGCAAGCGGGTAACTGCCTTGAACGTGAGTGCATCAATCATCACGTTACACGGTCTCACGGTGCACTCTTGAAATGCTTAGTTGGAGCTAAAGCATCAGGCTCAACAAGTTCAACGCAAGATGCTGGATGAAATGGTTGAAGAACGACGTGTTCGGCGTGTCGCTGAGGCTCAATTGGACCAGAATCAAGACGAAGAGATGAAAGACTCTCGACTTCAGGAAGAGAACGAGCGGATTGAGAAGGGAAGAGACATGCTCATCGCCAAGTACGTTCCCAGCGCTTTGTGTTCTTTCAGCTTCGTGGTGACATTGGTTGTTGACTCCTCCTAGGTATGCTCCTCTAATCTGTGAAGCGGAAGACCAACATCGTTATATGAAGTGGCGACGAGACCGAGCGGTACGATTGACTTTGTCCAAGACCGATTTGATCAAATTGTATGAAACGGATATTTCGAATTGGGAGCAAATGCCCAGCGATCACGAGTCAAACCTTCCGGCATCATCGAGCGACGAGGCTTGTGTGACAGGGCAAGTCGATGATGGTGATGCAGTTATGGAGATTGCCAACGAATCAGGCGTTCACGAAGAAGACACGGAAGCAGCACGTTCGCCGGCGCAGCATGCAGTGGTGGAGCATGGGAAGCCAGCAAATGACAACGACGGAGGGCTGCTCTGGAAACCTCGTGTGCGAGTTCAACGTGTTCCCGGAGGTGGGGGCGCTGACGCCGTCGCCGCACTTTATCCCGATCGTCATGGGGACAGAACCGGCACGTCGACGAGTGCACCTGCCCTTGAAGTACCCAAGTTCAGTACGGTTGTGGTCACCAACATACCCGGTGGTGGTGGATCGGATGCATTCGAGAGCATTTATGGTGGCAGGCTGGACGCAGCAGCGAGCGCTCGTGTCCAACAGGCAGCCAAAGCGGAAAACGAGGATCGTGATGACCAACTTTTGGAACGCGCCGTGGTGAGCAGAAATAACGCCGTCGATACGGAGATGGAGGAGGTGTCTCTTCCTGCAGGGGCGGCAGATAACGACGATCTATCGATGAGCGAAGCGGAGGAAGATTCAGCCTCTCTCTTAAGAGAGAGTGGCACAGTTGAAGACGGATGGAGCAAGAGTAACACGGTGAGCTCAGTGGATGAAAATCCAGCTCTGACGCTGCTCCAGCGGCCCACTCACTTTTTGCAGGCTTGCACGCCCCACGAAGATCACATTTTGCTCCGATCAGTGCTTCACCAAGATACTTCGTCGTATCCATCGGTCCCTTTCCAGTCTCTCGCGCGACTCTCTCTCGAAGAGCCCATTCGCTTGGTACACGACTACCTCGACCGCATGGCCCTCCAGGCGATCATTGCAAAGCTCGAGTTGAAGACCCATCTCCAGTGGTTGCATCGAATTGCTCTCATGAGCGAAGGGTTGTGTCTCGACATCTTTGCGCATGATCTTCTGGCTAAGTTGCGCTTGGAAACGCGAGTTTTTCTCGCTCTTCCTGGACGCCTTAGCACTATGCTAGCGGTTGCCATGATCGAAGCACGATTGGTTATTGCTAGCAGCCAGCTCCCTCGCTTCGACTACCAGGTCGCGGAGGCGTTCATCCCAGGTGAGTCGTGGCGTTTTCTACTCCTCACAGCAATCTCTACAATGCTCTTACTGACTGACATGCTGTTGCGTAGCTGTTGCAAGTGGCCCGTCGTTGCCATCAGTTGCGGAGGTGGTCGAGCAGATCACCCTCAACTACTCTGTGTCGTTGCACCTCGGTACCATTCTCACACCGCAGGCAATGGACGACTACCTTCGAGTGCATCGCTTCTTGCTTCTTACGCGGCTGACAGAGCAGGAAACGAAAGATATTTGGCTGTCATGGCGCAAATCACGCTTGCGCGAGAGCACGCGCGACCCATTGGTTCGTCGCCAGTGGGACTTGGTGCTCCATTCCGCCCAAGCTTTCATCTCAGCTTTCAACCAAGCGTTTACGGGGCAGATCATCCAGATCCGGTGGAACGAGTTGATGGAGGTTTTGGAGAAGGCTCACTCAGTGACGCAACTGCGTACCCAGCACGAACAGTTTGCGCGAGACGCGAGTTCGTGCTGCTTCCTCCACTCTGATCAAGCGCAGGTTCGTACCGCGTTGGCTTGCGGAGCCCTCTTCATCCGACGGCGGCTCACTGTTTTTGGTAACATTGATGGCCGCAGGTTCTCCTCACTGTCCACGGACTCTTTGATGGTGTATGGAAGCTTGGCCGTCTGATTGGGTCCGCAGAAAAGCAGGGTGCCTCGTTGGATCTCCTCAAGTCGCAATTGCACGCTGTGTCCGCCGCTCAAGCCACTGGTCTTCGTGATCTCCTGGCTCGACTCTTTAGTCTGGAGACCGGTCCTGATCGCTGTCTCCGCGTGTTTGCGAAGGTTAGTGTTGTAGTATCCTCTGCTACGTTAGCTGCTCAACCACCCCACTGACTCACGTCTGTGCATGTGTGCCTGTACTAGGACCTGATCCTGCGGCTGAACCTGAACGGCTTTTTTGCAGACACGACTGTGAATGAAGATGCATGATCACGACACGCTGGATTAATTTAATATGAAGCACACTAGAAGTACAAGCCGTGAATGTCGGTGGGCTGCAGCGGGCGCTGGCACAGCGGACACTTGTGTGTCATGCGGATGGCGAGTCGTATGCACTGACCGCAGTACACGTGCCCACAGATTGTCGAAGTCATGTCCTGGATCACGTCGAGGCACACGCTGCACTTGAGCGACGACTTGAACTGCTCGATGACTTCGTTATTCTCCAAGCTGATGTTGGTCGACTCGGCGCTCGTGGTGTCGAAGGGCGGCGGCGCGGCAGGAGCTGCCGGCGCGGCGGTGCGTCGGCGTTTTCGACCGCGAGTTGGAGCGGCTCCCGGAGCAGCAGTGCCGACGATCTCGACTTCGTCATCGTCGTCGTTCGCCCCACCACCACCGCCATCGCTATCCGAAGAAAGTGCTGTGAGATCGATTTCTTCCTGCTCAACACCACGGGCGTTTCGCCTTGGCACTGGTGCACCGACGTTGCCACCACCACCAAAGAGACCACCGCCGCCGAAGAGACCGCCGTTGCCTCCAAAGCCAACGTGCCTACCGAAGCCGAAGCCCATGTTCCCAAAACTTCCTATCGCCGCCAGGCCATTCGCGAATCTGTTGCCGCGTGGAGGGCTTTCGAATCGGCTGCCGAGTGGAGGGTTCTGGGCCTCGCGACCTCGATCGGCCAAGCCCCAGCCAGCACCGAGAAGGCGATTGCCATTCCAGGCAGCAAGGGCGTCAGCATCGGCCTCCGCCTCTGCCTCTGCGGGAGCAGCGTTATTGACCTCGTCGTCGTCGTCGTCGTCGTCCTCATCGTCCTCATCTTCCGAGGGGGTTAGCCCTCGATAGAAGATGCCATCCTCGTCGCTGCTGGAGTCACTGAAGAGCCCGTTGTTGTCGTCGTCGTCGTCTTGTCTATCGGCGTTCAGGTCGGGTTCCTGGTTCTCATGGTTCTCCTGGCCCTCCTGCTCGCCCTGCTCACCGCCAGTATGACTGTCGTTGTCGTTGTCGACGTCATCCTCCTGCATCAGTCTGTCCAAGTGGTCCATGTCGGCCAGCAACTGCTGCTGCTGCGCCGGAGACTCGACTAGCTGTGCATTTCGTGCTGGTGCGTCTTCGACTTCGCCGTCGCTGTCGTCCGCCTTGCTGTCATCGTCGCTCTGCACGCCGTTGCGCCATCGCCGCCGCCCTGACGGCCGCAAGATCCCAGACTCGCCGTCGTCGTCGTCGCCGCCGCCGCTATCCTCGCCCTGGCTGTCAGCGACCACATCCTGCTCGTGGCGGTTGTCTGCGTCACCGCCGCCGTCTCGCACCAGAGCGTCACGCGCGGCGTCTGCGACCAGCGAGCGCCCGTCGCCGTCGCCGTCGTTCGCGCTCATCGCTCCGTGGGGCTTTCGCTGCAGCCACGACATGTGCGCGTCCACCAGAAAGGACGACAACACGGACTCAAAAACTTTCCGCGGCTTCCACGCAGCAAGCAGCAGCACTCGCTCTCACTCTCAGTTGCACAGAGCGAGTCACTCACGTAGACGATGGGGGCGTGCGTCGATGGGCGAGGCGGGTCCCACGTGCGCGTCTGGTGCGTTCGGCGCGTCCGGCGTAGCGCGCGGAGCTCTTCGCTTTTCTGATTGCTTTCCATTTGCGAAAAACCTTGGAGGTGGGACCCGTACCACACTGCGTTCCAGGCGAAGATGTGAAGCGGTCCCACAAGGGCTTGACTGAGATAAATACCGGTATCCAAACCGGTATCTGGCTCCCACAGTGAGCCCAAAATGAAAATGCGACCGACCGACCGAAGTGCTGCTCACTTGGCGCACGTAGCGTAGGCGACTTGGGCTTGGCGCGCGCGTAGCTGCTAGGATCGGGGGAACTCCACGCGTGCGCGTCCGCATCCATATCGAGCGTAGCGCGAGGACCACGGTAGCGGCGTTCTGAGCTCGTACGCTGCAGCGACTTGGCTGAAAAAGGCAGGCGAGAAAGGCGGTCACGGGCTCTCGTGTCTTGGGCTTGCACCATGAGCAGCCACGACACCGCCATCCTGCAGGGCTATCTGCACAAGCGGGTGCGTGCGTGATGGTGATCTGTTAGGTGTCGTTTGTGTGTGGTCTCGTATGGCTGCTGCTGACACGCTGCCGATCGCTGCTGCCAGAGCAAGCACCTGAAGATGTGGAAGGTCCGGTACTTCATCCTCACCAAGGTGGGTAGCCGCCGCCACCACTACTCCTCCTACTAGCGCTACTGGCTGGTCTAGTATTGTGACCGCTGTGCTGTGGTCTGTCAGTGCGGGACTCACGAGTTTGCTGCCCGCAGAACGACCTGATCTACTCCAACAAGCACGGCAAGAAGCACAAGCTCTGTGCGACCATCCAGAGCGTCAACGTGGTGAGTCTGCTGCGCCACACTGGATGCCCGGCCATTCTCTTCATTCGGTGGCTAGACTAATGCGGTGGGGATGCGTGAATGCCCGTCGTTAGATCGACGACCAGAACGCCGTCAGCCACCCAGGCAATCACGTGATCGAACTCAGGTCGCCGCTGCGACGGATCTTCCTCAGTGCGCCGACCGAGCAGGAACGAGCTAAGTGGGTCATGGCCATGCGGTCACTGCAGCAGGACAGCAGCCACCACTCCACGACCGCCAGTCTCGGCTCGTCCACGACGTTCGTGATGCTGCAGCGAGCCTCGTCCGACTCGAAGATCAACGCGGCGAGAGGGCTGAACGCCAAGCGGAAGCAGCGACGCAAGCGCGGCTCCAAGGACCGCAAAGAGGAACGCAAGAGACGGCAGCTTCCTAGGCTCAAGAAGTCGTTCAGCGAAGTCTGGGTGGGCGACATTCTCCATCGCGTGGAGAAGGATGACGTCCCGTATCTTGAGGCGCTGTGCTTTGCAGGCATTCCCAAGGAGTTGCGGGGGCGCGTGTGGTCGTGGATCTTAGGCAACAAACTGCAGATCAATGACGAGCTGTTTTCAATCTGTAAGGCGAGAGCACAGGCTGTGCAGCAGGAGATGACGATGAAACGAGACGCCGATAGCGCCGGCATCAAGGCGACGGCGGTGGAGTCGGCGACCACGATCTCCAGCGGCGACACATCTCCAACCACCCACGCGACCAGCGAGCAACTCGACGACTTGACCCTGGACGAATCGAAATGCGATAGCGAGCAGGACAATGAGTCGCTCAAGACCACGATCCTTATGGAAGCTGTGGATGTTGCCGAGAAGCTCGTGTCCCACGGAGAGCGGAGTATCCGCCTAGTGAGCGTGGATATGCCGCGGACGTTCGGTCACCATGCGCTCTTCCAGACAGGAGGTGACGGTGCCACGCGTACAATCGAAGTCCTGGAAGCCTACAGTTGCTACCGACCGGACTTAGGCTACGTGCAAGGCATGAGCTATCTGGCAGCCGCACTGTGCTTCCACATGGACAGCTTCACTGCCTTCAAGTCCATGGTCGCACTCATGAGCAACAGCGTCATGTTCGACATGTTCCGGATGGAAGAGAAGCGGGTACGTGCTGTTGTCGGCTACCTGATGTCTGTGCCTCTCTCATGTCTATGCTACGTGACCTACAGACCTTCCACTACATCAACGTGTACGACCACGTCTTCCAGTTCGAGCTGCCGGAGCTCCATGCTCACTTCGCCAACGCAGGCATCGACGCACAGATGTACGCTGTGGACTGGTACGTCTCGGATGTGGCGGCTCTGATAGACTGCGTCGCTGTGAAAGCTCACGACTCGTGTGATGTACAGGGCGCTGACACTGTTCACTCGCAGCCTCCCACTCAACCTCGCGTTCCGACTCTGGGACTGCTTCGTGCTGCTGGGCACGCCATTCTTCTTCCAAGCGAGCATGGGTGCGACTCTCTGATAGTCAACGGATCACAATCGGAATCATGCTGACCGCTGTGCGTGTGGATGATAGGCATCCTCATACTGTACGAAGAGCGCCTGCTGGCGATGCAGCCGGAGCAGATCATGCGCTTCCTCCACCACATCCCCAAGGTGCGTTGCAGTAGTTCACACTTATTCGCTTACTCCAGTTTAGTAACGACTCGAGATGCTACGCTAGACCACGACGTCCGTCGAGCTGTTCGCTGCGATCGACTCAGTGTGTCTGTCGTGTCGAGACATCAACGTCATCCTTTCAGGCGGGGAGGAGCGGCCGTGGACGCCAGACTCGCACCGCGCGGTCGAAGTCAAGTACCCAGAGAGCTACGATTAACTCCACGCAGAAATGGCGCGCTGGAGCCACGCTTTTGCTCTCTCAAAGTGTCACCAGCGGCAGTGGTCCGGTGGAAGATCACGTTCAATACACTGTAGTATCATTCATACATCCGCCCAGTGAGTTCTCAACGCATCACATGTATGCGATCTACAGACCAGCGCGTGGGAGATAGTAATGTAATGAGAGAATATGCGGGAGACTCAGGGGTCGAGGTCAGTACTGCGTGCTCGTAGGTGCGATATACTTCGAGTGAGCTCCATTGGTACCAGCAATTGGGACAGCCGCGAGTGAGGCCATGGTGATCCAATTGCCAGGGGGTGTCGATTTACAGTTAGGATGGCAGTGGATAGATTCCATCGCGTTGCTCCTCACCACTCGGGCACCACTCTCTGCTCTCGTGCTTCAGTCAACGCAGTCGCTTGAGTCGTGTGAGTCTCTGGGGCGCAGCGCTGGTCGTCTCCACGGATTCTGATGAGCCGGATGACGAGGACGACGACTCGGACGTCGTGGCTGCAGTGCCGAGTGCTGAGGCTGCTGACGACGGCGCACTGCTACCGTTGCCATCTAATCGACGCGCCTTGTTTGGCGGCTCAGAGTTGTGTGCAGACGCCTCGTCACCTTCGTGGGAGGGCGTTGGATTGTACCGCTCCTCCGTCCTGAACGTCTCTAGTACCGCACTGTTCGCAAAGCACGTCACACGCACATGCCCCCTGTCAGTCCTGTGCGCGCGATCTCTCATGTCATCCAAGAACCCACGTACTCAATGTCGGCCACCAACAGCGCAGAGTCGAGAGCCTGTAATCGGCCTCCTGTTCGCTGCTTGATCGCCATTTCGACTAGTCGGCCGATGCTTCAGCGAGAGAAGGTTAGAGAGACAGCAGACCGCAGGTCAGTCGTGGGAAGCGCATGATGGGTCAGCATGGTAGGGCCACTCACTTGTGATAGGAGACGAAGTTCATGAACTCGAGTGACGCGCGTGAGCAGGAGCCGAGCTGCAGCCACTGGCGGAACGGCGCGCCGCGGTTGCTCATGAAGTTCAGCTTGCGGCTCTTGGAGAATGAGTCGTAGATAGACCAGTCCATCCCACGCGTGCGCTCGTCGGCGAAGCGTATCCGCTCGAGGAACGTTTCGTTGAACACGGCGTCGGCCTCGGACACAGCGAACAGATCCAGCTCTTCGGCCAGCTCATCCTCTTCGACGTTCTCCAGATCTGGCTCCTGCTGCTTGGTCTCCCCGCGGAACTCCCTCCAGCGGCCATAGTACACGGCTTCCTCCGCAAAGATCTCCACGAACGTCTACACCCCACACGCACACAGCACAGTTAGCATGCAACAATCGACCGATTGTCTGTCTCATCATCGAGAGAGGGACGCACCCGTAGGCACGGCGCGTGGACCATGCCGTCCTCCATGAGAGAGCTCAGCCGCTCACGCAGATACGCGCCCACTACAACAGCACCGCACACAAACATCAGTTCTGACTCGTAGTTATAACAGCCACACCGTCAGACGCACCCTGTGCCTTGACGTGCTTGACCGTCGCCGCGCACGGCCGCGTGTGGTCTCCGAAGGTCGAGAGCATCGCGCGCATGGTCACCAGAAGCGCGCGCTCGCCCTTCTCGCTCTTGTCGCCACCAGCAGCACTAGCAGCGGTGTCTTCGTGGGTCACGCCACACGCGCACACGGGCGGATCGTCGTAGAACTCCGCGTCCACGACCTTCCACCGCGACTTGGCGGCTGCCTGGCGCCGCGCCGTGTTCTCCACGTACTGTGACAGCAGCTGCGCCTGGCCCGCGGCGTATGCGCTGTTCGGATGGCTCAGCGCCGACACGCCCGAGGCGGCCACGGGCGCCGTGCGCAGGCTGCGCTTCTGCAGCATCTGCAAGTACGGGTCCGTCTTCACGCCCGCGCTCCCAGCGGACGGCGCTGCTCGCGCCGACGGCTCCACTGCTGCTGCCGCCACCGCCACCGCACCCGCCTCGGCCGTGGGCCCGTGCGCTGCGGGTGCTGGTACTGCTGCAGCTGTGGCTGTGGCTGTGGCTGCAGCAGCGTCCTTCTTGGCGCGGCGCTCGCGGATGTACTGCAGCATGAGCCGCTTCTGGTCCAGCGGCAGCGCCTTCCACGCCGCCGTCTCCGTGTACGGGTACTTGCGCTGGATCGCGTGGAAGAGCCGGTGCACCTGCTCCAGCAGCGGCAGCTTCGCCAGGTCTTTCAGCCCGTACTCGCTCGCCTCGCTGTCGCTGTAGTCGCTCTCCATCGCCGCCGCGTCGTCTCGCGCCATTTTCGGCCAGCGCTTCTCTCGCAACAGCGCCACCAACTGGGAGCTACAGTCCTAATTTAGTGTGGTCAGCGACCCAAAATACCACTATTCTAGGCGCATCCGCATCCTCCATTCTGCCGCAACGCGAGATCACCACCATGATGAACGAGGAGCCGGTCGCCGTCGGGGCCTCGAGCCCGACGCTGAAGCCGTCGCCGGTGCCCAAGATGGACGCGGACGTGCCCTTCGTGTCTGGAAGCATCAGCCTACCCAGCAGCGAAGAGAACACGCTGGACGAGCCCGTGTCGGCGACGATCGTGCGTGCGGTTCACTGGACGGAGCTGCTGGATCCAGGAGCTCTTCTCGACTGACGCTGTTGCTGCTGGTGCTGGTGCTGTAGTTACGCGATGTGCGACTCGTCGCTGGGAAGCTCAAGGTCGTTCTGATGCCCAAGAACACGTCCGATGAGACGCTGAAGGCGCTGCGCGACTGTGAGTCCTGCGGCTGAGGAATCGTCATGGAGCCGCTGCTTCTTACGTGCGTGGGCGCTGACCATTGTCCGCGATATGCTGTGCGCAAATAGGGGATCTCTGGGGCCCGCTCATGCTCTGCCTCACGCTCTCGATGTGAGTACAGCTCGCCTCTGCACGTGTCGATGCTCAATGCGTGGTGTCTAATGCGTGGATCCGCTTTGTGCTGTAGCATGCTGAGCATGACAGCGCCATCCAACCAGTCTGCCATGGTCTTCACCGGCGTATTCGTGGTCGTGTGGGCTGGCGCCGCCATCGTGACCATCAACGCGCAGCTGCTGGGCAGCACCATGTAGGCTCCTGCCCTTCCTATCGTGTCCATCCAACACGGACCGTAGTAGTCTGACGATGTGTCTTCGCTGCGTTCAGCTCGTTCTTCCAGAGCGTGTGTGTGCTGGGTTACTGCATCTTCCCGCTCAACATCGCGACGTTACTGCTGCTCCTGCTCAAGCTCGTGGTCTCGCACGTCTTCGTGCGGCTGCTCATCGTCGGGATCGGCTTCGTCTGGTCCACACGAGGTGCGTACTCCCGTCTCTCTCTCTCTTGTCTCCCTCTCGTTGGCTGACGACCCGAGGCCTCTCCTGCCCACAGCGTCCGTGGTGTTCATGTCCAAGATGGTGCCGCCCAAGCGGAAAGCGCTCACCGTGTACCCCGTGCTGCTCTTCTACCTGTTCATCTCGTGGATGGTGCTCATCCAGTAGCCGTAGCACGCCACGCGGTTCATATTCGTGCGACCCAAACAAGCATGTCTTTCTGTATCCTCACTTTTGGTTTTGTTCTTCTCCTCTCATTCCTGAAATTCACGTTAACTGTCCTCTATCTACTTGTTTACGGTGTCACTAAAAAGCGCTTTTTTCACGGAGCTGCTCACGTTTTGAGTGGATTGGATTGTGGGGATCGAGCGAGCGAAGCCATTACGAAAAAGCTCACGCCACACGCCAACGAGCCGATCGCAGTGGACACCATGAGCGCCGCGGAGCAACTCACGAAGCTGATCAGCGACCTGGAGACGGACCTGGGCATCGACGCCAACGCGCCGCTGCCGTCCAAGCAGCCGCAGCAGCAGAAGGCCAAGAAGGAGAAGGAGGACAAGCCGAAGAAGGAGAAGGCGCCCGCCAAGCCCAAGGCCGCGGCGGCCGACGCCGACCAGCCAGAGATCACCAAGCTGGACATCCGCGTGGGCCAGATCGTCAAGGTCTGGAAGCACGAGACTGCCGACAAGTGAGTGCGCGTTCATTTGCGATGGTTGTATGGATGTGGAGCTGGAGACTGATTCGTCTGATTGACAGGCTCTACTGCGAGGAGATCGACGTGGGCGAGGACGAGCCGCGCCAGATCGCCAGCGGCCTGGTGTACCACTACTCGCTGGAGGAGATGCTGAACCGCCGCATCCTCGTGCTGTGCAACCTGAAGCCGCGCAACCTCGTGGGCTTCAAGAGCCACGGCATGGTCATGTGTGCCGCCATCCCAATCGGCGACGGTAAGGAGAAGGTGGCGTTCGTGGACGTGCCTGCCGACGCTAAGATCGGCGAGCGCATCGTCTTCGACGGCCTCACGGGTGAGCCGTTCACGCCAGCGCAGGTCGAGAAGAAGAAGGTGCTGGTGAACATCGGCGAGGACATGAAGACCAACGAGGAGGGTGTGGCGACCTGGAAGGGCCACGCGTTCCTTACGTCGGCTGGTCCGTGCACGGCGCCAGTCAACAACGCCGTCATCAGATAAGCACGCAACTATGTAGCGAGGCACTGCGGGGCTGTGCTGAGAGACAACGAGAGAGAATACAGTCAGTACACGCTTGGGCGAGTGGAGATTGGTCGTGAAGTACAGTCCTTGTTTTTTAATTGCGCTTACGCTTGACGCGCTGGACCTTTGGCGTCTTCATCTCTGATGGGTCCGCCTCGTCCTCGTCGTCCTGCTTCCTTGCCTTCTTCGATGTCGGCTTCTTCTTCTCCACCTTCTTCTTCGTCTTCTTCTTGAGTGGCAGCGTGATCAGCTCGTCGTCGTCGTCGTTCACGTCGTCAAACATCAGTCTCATTGCAGGCATCGCGTTCTCCTTGGCTCGTGACGACGTCGGTGAGGCATCACCCGGAGACGACGACGCCGAATCGAACGCGGCCGTAAGATCTCGTTGCATGTTGTCCTCGAGGTCCTTCTGTGAGAAGCGGGAGCCGGGCTTGCGACTGCCACCCACCGGCGCCTTGGCGGTGACTTGCCACTTGCCACGTGGGATGTCCTTGTCAGGTGAGAAGACCATCGTTGAACCTCCATCTCTAGCGGCCGCAGCGGCAGCTGCGAGTCTCTTGGTCTCGTCACTGGAGACATGACGTCTAGGAACCGGGAGCGCAGGCGTGCCGGCCGTGGGCAAACTCTGTCGACGACGATGACGAGCAGCGCTACTGCCGGGCGACAGGAGCTGAGGTGTCCGGCCACCTTCTAGAAACTGCAGGGGAGTGCGAGGACCGTTGCTGGCTTTCTTCGTTGGTGTGAGCATGGAGCTGCCGCCTCCGAACGATAGCCGCGACGACAGCTGGTTGTCTTGCTGCTTCTGTTTCTGGCGCTGCAGCTCGTACTGACGCAGATCGTACTCGACTTCCATGGCCATCTGCGGGTCGGCGCTCAGGATATCACGCACTTCCTGTCCGTACAGCTTGAACAGTTCACGGATGTAGTGCAGCAAGTAACGCATGAGCGGACTGCGCTTCGACTCGAGTTTGTGCTTCAGTCCAATGAGCACCGGCACGACGTTCTCCAGGAAGTTCTTCTTCGACATCTTGGAGAGCAGTTTGCCCTTCGCTGCCGCCAATTGCGCGGCCACACTTGGCCCGCCTTCCGCTTCAGTCACAGCCTCTTCACCCTCTTCGCCCTCCTGCTCCTCGCGCGACGACAGTTTAATTTCAGGCGAGCAGAGAATTGCGAACGTGTCCTTTAGAACTGCCTCCGTGCCGAAGTCTGTGATAGCGGATGGGTTGTCACACAGCTTGAGCTTGCCTTCGCTAACTTCTTCCAGCACTTCCGTGCACAGCTTCATCGAGATCTGCAGCTTCTGCTCGTCGCTCATGTTCTGCAACAAGAACTTGTACAACTGGAAACGCTTGGAAAATCGCGCACTGCCCGGCAGCGCGATCTCATCGATGCCCTCACGCTCAAATGGCTCGGACAAGTTGACTTTGCCGTCAAACTTGTTGAAGACGAAGATCATTTCAATGAACTTGTTCGTGAACAGGTGCGGCGACTTCAGCAGCAGCGGACCACAGAGCACGTGTCGAGCCAGGTTTGCAAGCTCCTCATCTTCGTCAACCACTGCGCGAAGAAAAAATCGAATCAGCGACTCTCGCCACTTGATGTAATCCTGTAGAATCAGCTGCGAGAACAGCAGCATGGCATTGCGGCGAATGAGAGGGCTCTTATCGAGGAACGAAAGTGCGATGGTCGAGACGTAGACATCCACCAGTGCTGTATAGCGGATGCACAGGTCACCGAGGATGAGAAGAATGTTCGAGCGGATGTCTTTGTTGGGGCATGTCCGGAGCTCGCGGATGAACATCGTGATACAGCTCTTGGCCAGCTCTTGGTCTCGTAGACACAGCTTACCCAACGTGACGAAGGCGCACACGCGAATCGGAATCGGAATTGTCACGGGCGAGGTGCCGTTGCTTCGTCCCTTGGTCGGCGTGACCATACCGACCTCTTCTGCTGGCTGAGATGCGACGTTAGGAATGATCACAGGTGGTAAGAAGAGCTGGACGAGCGGCTTGATCGTCGCGATCGAAAGCAGCGTCACGCCTGACTCTCGACTCTTGTCATCGTCCTTGCTGAACTCGAGGAGTGCGACTTCACCGATGCAGATGAGCTGCTTCTGGATGATCGTCGTCTGGTCGTGGACGAGGTCGGGGTCTCCTTCGAAACAGGCTCGCAAGTTTGCTTCACAAGCAACAAGGAGCTGTTTGCCCCACGCGAAGCTGATCTCTCGACCTGCTTCTTCCGTCGGCGCCTTAGACTTGCAGATACTGTGGAGTGCGAGTACTGCCTCGGCGATGACATTCAACGGAATGGAGAAAGTGTGAAGTGATGCCAGAATACTGTCGGCGATGGCCTTGGCGTCCTGAGCGTCAATGACCGGCGCCAACGAGGCAATCACACGCAAAATGCGCTTGGAACCTTCAGCGAAAATAATCGGAAGCTCTTCGTTTTGAAGCTTGCTCCAGCAGTCGACGACGATACCCCAGTTGTGCTGCTCCTTCTTGGCTGCCTCGACTAGTTTTCCTGAGTGCGCTAGTTCCTCGAGGAGAATCCAACTGAAGCCCCAGTATATCGTCTCGGCTTCGCCTGTTTCCTCCAGTTGAGTCAGGCAGATGTTGATTGCATGGATGGCCGCCTTGACGATTTTCTTCACCTCTGCCTTGCCGTCCTTGATCAGCAGACGAAGGGCCTTCTGTGCGAGATGGATTGTGGCGCCGTCCAAGTGGGAGGCCAATTCCCACACAGTCGCCATCGACTCGGCTTGCTCTTTGATATCTCGGCGTTCGTACCATAGAGCGATTCGCTCAAACATTACGCGATTCACCAGTTCCAGCGACGCGGCCTGCACAGTTGCCTCGGGATCCACGCACAGCGGAAGCACACCCGAGTTCCACAATCGTTGCGCGCCGTCATCATCTGGGAACTTGAGCAGTACCGCCGATAGAGACTTGACGGCTTGTACACGAACCAGCAACGATGAATCCATGCAACGAGCCTGGACATCGATCAGATCCTTGCGCATCGATGGGTCGATGGTACCCGGACGAACGATGATGAGAGCTTCCAACGCTTGGATCGCAGCCTTGCGGACGAAAGTCTTGTCATCCTGCAGACCTTCGCGGAATAGCTCGACGAGACGCTTCATCAGCTTCGTCTCTTCCAAATTGTTCGCCCCCTCGTCCTCCTCATCGTCTTCTGGAGATTTGTATAGGATCTCACGGAGTGAAGCAGAAATAATGCCAGGATCAGCAACAACCTGAGCGCTTTCCGCATCATCTCCCTCGTTGTGGACGTTTCTCAGCCCTGCGGAGAGAACTGTAGAGATAGCACCGATGGCTTTGGCACGCACAGTCGAAACCTTATCCCGGGATCGATCAGCGAGAATTTCCAACAAGGCAGCCACTCCAACAAATGGTTCCAAGTCATTGGGAACTGTCGACGTCACGGCCCACGTGGTCGGCTCGAGGATCAACTTGCCGACGAGTTCGACGGCAAACTGGCGGTTCTTAGCCTTGGCACTCTTGCAGTAGCTCGACAAAAATCGCACAAACCGCACTCGGTCCTGCTCTGACAGCTCTGGCGCAATGCTCACTTGGAATGCGAACGCGAGTACACGGAGGCGCTCCTCGGCGCGGTCAGGCGCATTGAGACAGACATGCTGCACCAGACCGAGGTAGAGAGTCGATAAAAGCTCTGCACCGTCATCCTCTGTCGCTAGGAGACGGCTGAGTGTCATCTGGACCAGACCTACCATCTCGATCGCGAACTTATGGAACTTAGTCGCCATGCGTGCGTCCGTCGCCGCATTTTCTTGGTAGCAGACTCCTGGAATGTAGCAGTGCACAATCGCGCGCGCAGTCTGGGAGACGTCACCGTGGAGCTCGTCCAGCAAGCCTTCGAGAAGACGCTGCGTGCGCGTCGCAGCAGTAGTGACAGAGGCGTTCTCGGCGTTCAGACCAACGATCTGGACGTGGATCGCCATCTCGACCGTGGGAACGATGGACTCTGTCGATGAAGACAACGCGAAGTTCTGCAGGAAGCTGACCATAGTGTCGAGCAGCTCCACGCCTCTCTTCACGAGACGCTTCTGCGTGGCCGAGTCGCCGTCGCCGCGGGCGTTCTTCTTGCGCGGTGTACGCTCTCGCTGCGATCCGCTGCTGCCGTCTTGGATGGACGCCATGGTCTCCGACGAGGCGGTGACGTCGACCCACTTCTTGATCACGTCCAGCACTTGGCGGTACACGAAAGGCATGAACAGCCCGTAGGCGGCGCCGCCCGGCAGCTGCAGCCACGTCAAGTACACGTTCGCGGCCACGAGCGCCTTCAGCAGCGCATCCACCTTCTGGTCCACGCGCAGACCCGCGAATCCCTCGCCGATGTTGATGAGCGTGTGCAGCATCGCGAACAGCGCGCGATACGCCGCGAAATGGTGCGCGCGCTCGTCTTCGTCGCCCATGATCTTGGTGTTGGCCGCATCGCCCGCGAGAAACGTCCACAGCGGCGACGGCGCGCGTGCTCCTTCACCGTCGTCCTCACTATCATCGCCGCCGTCGCTGCGCGTCCGCGAGGCCGTGAACTGCTGCAGATACTTGGCGAACACGCGGTCGACGTCGCGGAGGCGCTCGAGCGTGGCGGTCTCGGCCGCGTCCGCTGCGTCGGCGTCGTCGTTGCGGCGCAGCGTCGTGCCGCCCGTGTCGAAGACCGCCTTGATGAGCGGCTCGGCCAACTGATGGAGCTCCAGCGCCCGCAGCGCGCGCACCAACTCGCTCTCCAGCGCGGCCGCCATGTTCGTTGGCGTCGTTGGCGTTGGCGGTTGATGGGGAAATGGAAATGGAGGAAATGCGCGCCAACAAAAGCGACCATCACTCCCCCGGACCCGGGTTTGAATTGAAAAAAGTTGGTAGGGTCTTGTATTGGAGTGTGATGCGGTAGGTCGTGATTTCTGATATTTCAGGAAAGAATGAGTGAAGTTTTGGGGAAAGATGGGAGAGTGTAGCCATATCAAGTATGGACTTTCTGGGTCTTGCAGCGGTTGCCAACGGTCTCCGAAACGGCGTGGCAGTTGATGCGCGTGGAGGCGGCACTTCAGTACGCGCACAGGGAGCAGTGGCGCTGGTGGCACGCGGCTAGATAGAGAGGGAGATAGATAGACACGCAGGGGCGATGGCGGAGGAAGGGAAGAAGGACGACGGGCCGGCGAGTGCAGAGTCAACGCTGCTGGCCGCGCGGCTCGCAGAGGTGATGCGACGAAAGCGTGACTCATTTAAGGCACGCGCTGCCGCCGCCCTAGGAGCGGACGGAGTATCGAAAGGGCCCAGCGAAGAGGCCATGCGAGAACTGGATCAGTCTCAGGCCCATACGCAGACGATTGCAGCGGGGCCGTCTGCGTTCATGGCACGACAGGCCGAGCGGTCGCACCTCACAGGGTTGTCTCCAATTGAAGAAATGCGACTCGCGCAGAACGAACTGCGCGCGAAGGCGGCGTCGCAAATGGTGGGTCCGCTGTTTCATCACTGCGGTCGCCACAGGCTATCATGCTCATGTGATCACCCATAAACGTGTATGCAGTCTACAGACCAAACGCGCGTTCAGAACAGCTTTCAGAATCTCATCACCACACGAGATGTCATCCGCAAGCTCAAGAACAAATCAAAGATCCACTCACTCCCGTCAGACACAACCAAAGAGATTCATGACGAACTCACCAAGGATATGGATGAACTCACACCAGGTGCGGATAATCCCGTCATGCGGCTTGAGCTGTTCTCCACTGTACTCACGGGCTAACACGACATGGCAAAAGCCGAGGCGTTGAACTTTGTTGAGACGGCGTCACGCAACGAGAGTGTGATCATCCGCAAGAAGCAGCAGCGCGAGGACTCGACGCTTCCATGGTTCTTGATCTCTCCACACGGCAAGTTCCGCTTGCGGTGGGACATCATCTCCGTCACCTTAATTTGCTGTGCGTGCGATCTGGACATGCTCACTTAGCGCTCCACACTAACACTGGTCCCTGTGGTACGCTTGTTCAGACAACGCCATCAGTATTCCGGTAAGTTTGCAGCGCATCACTTGCTCTCAAATAGACAGCCAAGATTTCTAACCGCTCGTGCCTTTAGTTCCAGCTAGCTTTTGTCGCAATCTCCTCAACAGGTTTCGCCAATGACCTCCAAAGAGTCGTCGACGCGTTCTTCATGGCTGACATCGTCCGTGCTCACTCAAATGCCTCCCTTTGATAGCCCTCGATACTTATCACTCACAGGTTGCTGACTCAGGTGGTCAACTTCCTCTCGGCATACGATGAGGGCGGCCGCATTCAGGCACGGCCGCGAGTGATCGCGGTCAACTACATTAAGTCCTGGTTTTTCATCGACTTCATCTCGGCCTTCCCCATGTACCTCGTCCAGAGTAGCTACTCGCGCGTGCCGCAGCTCGCGAGATTGTTTCGACTCTTCCGGCTGCTACGGTTGTTCCGCATGCTGTCGATTTTTCGCATCCTCAATCGACTCGAGTACGCGCTGCTACTGCGGTCGACAGTCAGCAGCATCTTCAAGTTCTTCCTGCTCGTTTGCTTCACGTCTCATTGGATGAGGTATAACATGTCGATTGCCGCCATTACTGGACGAGCTTTGCGCTGATCTATTCTGTCGTAGCTGCTTCTTCTACTTGATCTCAGAGGGCGACGAGAATGGCTGGGTGCGTGCGATGGGCATCGAATATGAAAGCGTTTACGTCAAGTACGTCACGGCCTTCTACTGGTCGATCATGACGATGTGAGTCACTCGCTGCAAGTATTGGCGCTTGCTAGAGATGCTAAACACGTTCTACCAGGACTACTGTAGGCTACGGTGATGTGCATCCGTCGACGACTCCCGAACGTGTCTTTGCCATCTTCGCCATGGTCCTGGGCGCGTGGATCTTCGCGTACGGAATCACGAACGTAGTCGCGATGGTCTCGAATCTGAACGCGTCAGACACAACCTTCCAACTCAGAATGGACGAGCTCAACGACTACATGGAAGCACGAGAGCTGCCCATGCACCTACGCTACGAGATCCGCGAGTTCTTCTACAATGCACGAGTGTCTGCGGAAACGAAGCTCCAGAACGAGCCCAAGATCTTGGCTGAGCTGTCTGCGTTGCTCCGTTCGAAGATTGCGTTCGCCATCAACGACAGCGTGCTAAGCAAGATGCCGTTCTTTGTCGGCGCTGACCACAACTTCCTCATGGAGCTCGCTTTGAGTATGCGGATGGTGTGCTTCCCACCGAACGAGGAGGTCATCTTGGAGGGTGAGATCGGAGAGGAGATGTTCTTCATCTTTCGTGGAGTGGTGGAAGTGCTGAAGGGCGGAGTGCAGCTTGGTTTACTGGGACAGAAGCAGTACTTCGGTGAGATGGCCATCCTCAACCAAAACTGTCTACGTACGGCGACAGTCCGCACGCTCTGTTTCTGTGAGTTGCGAATGCTCACTCGTGAAAAGTTCCTGATCGCGCTGTCCCACTACCCGAACATGAAGCAGCGAATCGCGCGCATTGTCGATAGACGTTCCAAGGTGAACAACCAGGAAGCCCAGAAGATGTCAGTCCGTCGCGCAAGCTCGTCCTCTCAACTGGATCGGCTAGCAGCGAATCTGGACGAGAAGACAGCCCAGGAGATCTCGACTCCGACGGCAGAGACGACGATGAACCGCATCTCTCAGCTCAACACATCTTTCTCAGGCTCGTTCCGGAGCATGGCGGCCGAGTCGGACATTGAAACGATCCAATCCAAAGTGACGATGATGATAGAACGCCAGGACAAGCTGGACCTGCTGCTGCAGGACATGGGCGAGAAGATCCAGAGCATCTCGCGCAAGCAGAAACAGAGAAGCTCGCTCACAGCGCTGTGATTGTATCGTAATTGTGTAGATTGGTTCCTCTATCATTCGCCCTCTCCGTTGTCTACGTCTCTGCGCCTTACATGAGGTTGTCCGTCTCGTCCGGCACGCGGATGCGAGCACCTTCCAGGTCTTTCGATAGACAGATCTGGCAGCCAAGTCGAGATCTACAGTGCAAAAACCCACAGCAAACAGTCAGTGTTAGCAGCTCATACGGCCACACTGTAAAAGAAACCATGGACAACGAGCAGCGTACGTGTCAGTGAGGCCCCACGCAAGGTCGAGCATGTCTTCCTCCTCCTCCGAGATCTCCGGCAGCTTGTCGAACACCTCCTTCTCGAACACCAGGTGGCACGTGGAGCACGCCAGCTCGCCGCCGCAGGCGCCCTCCAGCTCGATGTCGTTGTCGTGGGCGACGTCCAGCAGCGTCTGGCCGGCGTCGGCCGTCACCGGGTTCTCCTGGCCGTCGCTGTCGATGAAGATCACGGTGATCTTCTCCGACGAGAACGCGCGGCGCTGCGAGAGCACGCGCGCAGCCAGTGGCGACTGCACAGGCCGCACTGGCGCGAGGAGTCGGTGCGTGGACTGCGCGAGCACGCGGCGCGCCGCCGTCCGCAGCATCGTCGTTGCCATCGTCACCATCGGAATTGCGCCGTCGAAATGGGCGGCGACGCACGCGTATACTTGCTGCTGAGTTCGGTATACAGTGTATAGTCAGTATACAGGTTTTCTGCAAATCTGATTACCTCTATGAATACTTGGATGTCGAAATTGTATCCTTTGAATTCAGATACCTGTGATAACGAATACTAGGATGCCACCCG
>JAADVE010000025.1:0-49889 GCA_023334595.1 Pythium utonaiense | reverse complement strand
TGGGTGTGGTCACCACACTGAGGTGTCTCAGCCAGCACCCACACCACCTGAGATGGGAAGGACACCTAGGATTTTTCGACTTCCTGGTGATCTGTCGATCGTTTGTGGGTGCTTCTGTTGATGTGGGAAGAGGTTTCTGGGAGAGTGTCGACACAGGTACACGCTGATAACTCTCATGCGTGTGTGTGGCACATCGTCCCAAGTGGGCATCAGTGGATGGAGTGGAAAGAGGAGTATCCACCAGGCTTTCGTGGAAGGCAATCGGGAATCTGTTGTTGACGCCTCGCGTAGAGTCCCCTTTGCTGTGTTTGGGTGAGGCTTTGAGCAGAATGGCCCCGAAAGTCTCGATGGGCGTTAGATCGATATCAAGCCTACGAGGGGGAATACGCCCGCGTGCTGACAGAGCCCATTATGCGTACGAGTGAACGCATCACAGACAGCCTCTTCATCGCCTTCATGGCCTTCATGTCACTCATCGCGGTAGCAATCATCGCCACGCTCGTCTACGTCATGAGCCAAACGACAACCACACACGCTGCACTCATTTGAAACATTGTGGATTTTCAAGAAGATGAGGCCTGGGCCATCGGTGGTGGTGTGGACACCGCGGCCGATGATGGTGTGGACATGGGGCTGTTTGCGAGCAACCGCTTGCAGACCAAGGACAGCCGCATCGTGCTGACCCCGAGCGACCGCAAGGAGCTCCTCCAGAATCTCGTCACGGTGCTCGCTGCTGACCAGCGCAAAGCAGTGGCCAGCGTTCTGATGCCTCGGTGGCTGGCGTTGGGCCGCGACGCTTTCCTGTTCCTCAAGCCGGACGGCGTCGTGCGCCTGGGCTGGCGCTACCCGCTCCTGACCTGGCAGCTCTACGAGCAGGCCATTGTCACAGACGCATGCGAGATAAAGCGCACGCCCGAGGACTTCTTCTACTGCTAAGGCGGCGTGCTGCTTGCCTCCATTCGTTCATCCGTAGATTCCATCGCACTGCATTCGCTTGTCTCCCTCCATGCCACGCACGCCTGGTAAAGAGCGGTGGCGCTGTGACAGTGAGCAGCTCCGCCAGCCGGTGTTCTGTGTTTGGCTCGGAACCCTCCCATTGGCTGAATATCACTTCAACGTGTCTGTGATTGGCTGTAATCGCACTCGTTCGAAATCTGTGTCGCCGGCAGTTGGATCTCTTCGTCTGCGGGTGGTTTTGATCTCGCAGCGGAGACCTTTGGGCCGACGGCTCCGCTCCTCCCAACAGCTCATTTCAGCTTACGCGCGCCCACAGATTCAACCTCCGCCGCACGCATTGGATCCGTCACAGATTCACTCGTGCCGCGCTCTCGACTCCTCACTTCATCCAAAACTCGATCTCTCCTCTCTCCACCATGTTCGCCCGCACTGCCGCCTCCGCTCGCCTGCGCTCCCGCCACGCAATCGTGAATGCCACGCGCTTCCGCTCGACGACGCGCCGCGTAGACCCGTCGCTCGTGGTCTTTGACAAGGATGGCACGCTGATCGACTTCAACCTCATGTGGGGTGGCTGGGTCGAGTCGCAGGCGTGGCGCGTGGAGATGACCACGTCGCTGCCTGTGCGCGAGAAGCTGTTTGACGCCATGGGCTACGACTGGATCCGCCGCTCGATCCGTAGCAAGGGCGCGCTGTGCTGTACGCCCATGGGAGAGCTCTACAAGCTCGCGGTCAAGGTGTTGACAAACGAAGGCATGACCCAGGAGAAGGCTGAGGCCGTGATCAAGCAGTGCTGGCGCATGCCCGACCCCGTATCCACGAGCCGTCCGCTGGGCGATATCGCGGGACTCTTCCGCACCATCAAGTCCATGGACATGAAGATTGCCGTGTGCACGACGGACGACCGCCAGCCGACCATCGACACGCTCAAGCACCTGCAGGTGGATCACATGGTGGACGGACTATCGTGTGGCGATGACGGCCTTCCTGCAAAGCCCCACGCTGAGCAGATCTGGACGCTGTGTCAGCAGCTCGGCGTGCAACCTCACAACACGATCATGGTTGGAGACACGCACACAGACATGCTGCTGGGCCGCAATGCCGGCGTCGGACTTTCGGTGGGCGTCCTCGGCGGCGCGTCGTCGCTGGAAGACCTAGCGCAGGAGGCCGATGTGCTCGTGCCATCGGTGGATAAGCTGCCCAAGATCCTCTTCCAGTTCGGCCAGCAGGCGATTCGCCACGGCGACGCCTGATCGCTCGCGCTTGTAGAAGATAACTAGTAGAGTATCACCCGTCAGATTGACACCACCATACCATTCATTGCGTCTCCTGAGGCTCGTGCAAGTTGACTAGCAGCACTGCGAGGTTGTCCAGACTGCCGCGCAGGAATGCCTCCTGCAGGAGGTCAGCTGCGACTATCGACAGGTCCTTGCTGCGTTGCCGTTTGTCCTGGATGAACTGCACGACGTCCTCGTTCTCCATCGTGTCCCACACGCCGTCGCTTGCGATGACTAGCGAAGCACGTCCAGCCACAGGCAGCACCTCCTTCAGCCTGATACTGAAGACCGACGGTTCTGCCGTGACGAACTGCCGCAGGTGACGGTCGCCGATGCTTCGTGAGACGGCGAGTTGTCCCACCACTCGCCACAGGCCTTCGAAGGTGATGAAGCCACCACTCGATTCGATGCGACGCTGCTCTGTCTCGACGTTCGGCCAGTGGTCTTCAGAGAGAGGGAAATAGTCACCACCCACAACGAGAATCGCACGCGAGTCTCCGACGTTAGCGCCCAGAAGTCGCTGCTCGCTCTCAAAGTGCACGACTAGCGACAGAGTGCAGCCCGAGAAATCGAAGTCACGCTCTCCATCTCGCTGCTGCGTGGACACTACAAACCCTTCGTGCAGCTCAAGGAAGAGCTGCCGCATGATCACCCGTTCGATTGCCTCTCGATCCTCACTGTCTGCACTGTGTGCTTCCTCAAATGCCTTCAATCGACTCGTGAATGTGTCGGCAAGATGTCTTCGGACGTACTCAGCTGCGCCAGTGCCCAGGTGCCCGTCGATGACGGCGTACACTGCCAGCCTTCGCGACTCGTCTCGATGGACAAGCACGCAGTCTTCCATGTACTTCTTCTTGCCTTGTAGCAGCGCCACAGCGACGTTATCAGGTAGCGATTTGATCGTTTGAGAGCCTGCGAACTTCTCTGTCTCGTAGTGAATAGCGTGCTGCAAGTTGCTGTGGTCATGATCGCACCAGCTCGTTCCAGCCGCAGCGCTATGCTTGCGAGCAACTAAATGATGCTCGCACGACGTGATGGTCGAGAAGTTGCGCTGGCACTGCGGACACACGAAGCCAGTAGGCAGGTCGTACTTCTCCCGCACCACGAACGCCATCTCTTCGTCTCGTGCACGCTGGATCTCCAGGTAGGCCTCGTGGATCTTCAGCTCGCTTTTCGTGGCAAACTTCCGACCCGTTTCGCTGCAAACGTAGGGACCTTTGAAGAAGGCGTGGTCCAGAGCTGCTCGCGCGGTGATGCGTTGGGACGGATTCCACTGAAGCAACTTCCACATCAGATCCAGTCCCCATGGGTTGCGGAGTCCAGCTCGCATCGGGTCACGCTCGACAATCGTCGAGTTGAACCGGCCGAAGTGGCAACCGTCGCCAGCTAGAGCGTACTGGTTCCACAGCTTCTGCAACTCGTACGGCGATTGCCGGAAGATACAGAACTCTTGTGTGAGGACGTGGAGCAAGTAGCTCTTCCGTTTCGTAGCCTCGTCTTTGTTTCGAAGCTTGGCATCCATTTTCGCGCGAGCGCGAGGCGAGATCGTGAAGACTTCAGGCGATCCGAGCACCATTTCCAGAAACACGACGCCAATTGACCACATATCGTAGGCCAGTGGGTTCACAACGTCATACGGCACTCCGAACTCGCTGAAGAGAACCTCAGGAGGCTGGTACTCGCGCGTTTCCTCAGCCTGTGTGGGCCCCACGTCCCCGTAGAGATGCCGAAGAGTGTGTTCATCGACAGCCGAGCCGAAGTCAGCGAGTTTGACGATCGGAGGCGACAGCATCTGATGGCTGTGGTCGTTGTCGTCTACTGGTCGCTGCAGATGCACAAGCACGTTCGATGGCTTGATATCGCGGTGCGTGATGCCGCGGTCGTGTAGTGCAGCCGTTCCTTCGAGAAGCTGCCGTAGGATCTCTCTCAGGACGTCTTCTCCATGGGCATCCTTCCTCAGCTTGTGCCAGAAGGGCGATGGCTCGAACAGCACTGCGCTGTGGGCCGAGTCGCGCGTCGCGTACAAGTAGTGGCGCAGCGAGATGCCTTCGTCATAGAAGACGAGCCATAGCTCCTGCATCGGCCGAGGCTGCTGGGGCGCCTGCGGGAGCGGCGGGGACGCGTTCGTGGGCGGCTGAGACGCGTCCACGAGGGTCGACGGGGGGTCGTCTGTGCGTGAGTCTCCTGTGGTGGACGCATGCGAGTCGCTGTCTCGGAAGAAGTACTCCACGAAACGCGTCACGTGGGGCTCGTCCGCAAGGATGCGCCCGAAATGTGCCTCTCGTAGCCCCATCTCCACCATCAGCTCGGCCTTCTCCACAAAGAGCCGCTTGAGGATAAAGGCCTCGTGTTGCGTCGAGCCGTCACCGCGTCGCCGCGTCGCGCGCCACACTTCGCCGTGGCTGCCGGCCGCAAACTTCTTCTTGAGCCGGTAGTTGCTGTTCACGTACACGAGCTCCGGGTCCTCCAGCAGACACTACAACAACCCGTCAGTCCATCAGTCTCCTCTCTCTCTCTTTCCGTGTGGGCACCCATCCATGCGCACCTGATACTCCAGCGACGGGCCCTCGGGCACCAGCAGCGCGTCCTCGCGTTCGTTCTCGTCGTGCGCGCTCCCCGTTGGCGGCGGCAGCAACACGGACACCACAGCGCCGCCGCTGGCGTCCGCCACGGCCGTGACTTCCACCGTCGCCACCTGCTTCTTGTCGTCGCGCAGCGCCACCACCATCACGCCGCTCTTGTCGCGATCGTCGCCGCTGTCGCCCAGGCTCCTGCGCCGCGCGTCGCCTGCGTGGTTGCACACGCCCAGCAGAGCCGTTCGCTCCACCAGCTCATAGCCGTGGAGCACGACGCCCGGAAGCACGTCGCGGTCGGAGGCGTCGGTGCGCACGACGAGCGACGCGCGGACGGACGCATAGTACGCGTCGCTCGCTCCCACAGGCGGTGCAGGGGGCTGTTCAGCTCCGTCCACGGCCGCATGCACGTGGCGGAGCACTGCTAGAAGCGCCATGAGGGCACGCACGCGCCGCATGATGGTTGAAGTTGTTGGCGATTCCAGAAGAAAATCGCCAACAAAACGCCACCACACCACCAACAAAAACACCACCGGCCAAAACAGGGGTGTCGAAACACCCGCACGCTAGAACATGATATTGGTATGGATATCAAATATAGAATATGGGGAATATTACTACCACGTTGTAGTACTATATCGAATATGACGTCTATGTACTGTATTACTACTTTCAGTGTAGCCCCAAGCGGCCGCACTGCACGGCGCCGTTCGCTTCCTTCGTGGCGGTGTCTTTATTCTCTTGCGTCTCTCTAGTTCTCTTAAGTATCTTCAAAGCCCTGTCGTCAGTGCTCGCCTACGTGGTCGTGGTCCTCCTCGTCGTCGTCGTCCTCGTCCAGCATCGTCGTCACCGCTTTGTACTCGATCATGTCGGACGACAGGCGGATGGGCTTCATGGTCGGTGAGCCAGGCATCGGGAGATCCATCTCGTCGTCGGGCATCACCACTGCTGGTAGGCTCATGACGGACGAGGCCTCGTCAAACGACGAGCTGCCGCCATTCTCCAGCGACTGCTGGGCGTCCATCTCCTCCACAGCAACCTGGTTCTCGTCGCCAGTTACTGGCGCGTGCACCATGTTCAGTCCGGCGGGCAGGAAGTTCTCGTCGTGCTCGTAGCCCATGTTGTAGTAAACCATGTACGTCTCTTGGGCCTTCTGCTGGATGATCGGGTTCCAATGCTCGGTCATCGCTGTCCGCAGGAAGCCCTTGATCACGTCGAACATGCCCTGCGCCAACTTCTCGTACTCGTTCATGATGCGCACACAAGACGCCGAGTGCCAACACGAGATTGCTCGCTCCGAGACCTGAAACTGAGAGCTCACCATGCACTGGCCAAGGCGGTACGCGAGTTTCCGAGAGATCTTGTCGAAGTCGCTCTCCGCCAGCACGTGCTCCAGCAGCTCCTCGAACTCGACAATGAACACGACCTCCTTGAACGAGTTGCCCACGGGCCAGTACTTGAGCAGCCCTCGCACAATTGGCGTGAACAGCGAGTGGTCCTTGGACACGTACTGGATCATACAGTACGCGAGCTGCTGGTGGTACGAGATAAATGCCGGCGTCGAGTGCAGCGGGATCAGCGCGCGCTCCAGCAGCGTGATGTGTTCTTCCTTGATGGGGCAGGCAAAGCCATTGACGATACTGCCCAGGATTTCCAGCAGCTCCGCCACGCCGTAGTGGTTCGAGGTCTCATAAATATACTCGTAAAACACGTGGGCGATCTCCTTGCGGATCGCAGAGCGGCGCTGCGTGAGCTTGTAGTAGAGACGATGCAGCACACCCTTGAGCACTTGTCGCTCCTTGAACGACGGGCTCTTGAACAGATTCACCAGCTGCGAGATAAACCGCAGAGGGAAGAACTCCTTCCGTACCTGCTTCTCCAGCTTGTCAATGTGCTCGATGGACTTGAGCAGCAGGTCATAGCACGCCGAGAGGATCCCCCACGACTGCTCCTCCACCGTGTAGTCCGAGTACTTGTCCATGGGGTTGCCGCCGTCACCGTTGCCGAGGATGCTGCCACCCGAGTCTTCGTTTGCCGAGTCGTCCACAAAGATATTTGGAGGCGCGATCGACTGCGGGACGGCGAAGGGACGGAAGATGTACAAGCCGATCATGTGCAGAAGCTCAATAAAGAGCTGCGGGTCGCCCAGGATCACTGGGAACGCGTCGCAGTAGCTGTTCAGATCCAGCAGCGTCGTGAGCCGCTTCTCGTTGAGCTCAAACAGGTCACTGGCCGTGCGCAGCTTGTCTTGGGCCGGCCGTGGCAGACAGAACGCGACTTTCTGGCGGAAATAGTAAGCGCGCTTGTACGGAAGCGCGTCTTCCAGCGCCGGTGACTCAAAGAGCTTTTCGATGGGACTGGTGACCAGGAGCATGCGTCTGTCAGGCGTCGTAGCCATGGCAGCGGACGTGAGGCTGCTCATCCAGACGTTCAGGTCGGCGTCGCTCTTCGCCATGAGGTAGATCGGTCGGTAGCCTGGGTGGATAATCTCGAAGCAGTTCTGCTTCTTGAAACGCGCCGAGTCCACGGGCGTGATCTTGACGCCCACGAGCGGGATCACTCCGCGAGGATACGTGTCTTCGCCCGACTGCACATCCATGAAAAACATCACAATCCATCAGTTTTCTCTCGCTCATTCGCATGGAGGCTCACGGACAAGCAAGAAGCTGCAGTAAACTCACCGTGCCCGAGACGTAGTAGAACAGCGAGTGGCCCTTGAGCACCATGAGTCGCTTCTTCCACGTCTTCAGGTGGTTGGCCTGTTTGATCAGCACGCCCGACTTGGAGATCGGCGCCTGGAAGTCCTCCCAGTAGTTGTACGTCTCGCCAATCGCCGAGGAGCTCGCACCGTTCGTAGCACTGGCGCTCGCGGGCGTGAATGGGATGATCAGACTCGGGCGCTTGGACAGGATGCCGTTCTGGCGGTCGCCGCCGTCGCCGCCGCCATTCGCCGAGTTCTGCGCCATCTTGTTGAACGAGAGGTTGCCGCTGAAGCTGTGGTGCTTGATGATGTTGCTGAAGCCCGACCCGCTGGAGCTGGTGCTGCCCGAGCCGCTGCGCGCGTCATGGTGTTCATCGTCCTGGTTGCTGCTGCTGCTGGGCGGCGTGGGGCTGCTCTGGTGGTGGTGGCGCGACGACAGCAGGCTGCGGAAGAACCCGCGCTCGCCGCTGCTCTTCATGCTGCTGCTCGCGACGGGAGAATGCGGGGATCTCGCCACGACCGACAGAGAAGAGAGAGGGGTGAGGAAGAGGGGAGGCTACGCTACGTGCTCTGGCGGATGCTCGGTGTCTCAGCCGAGCGGCTACGGAAGCTACGCTGCTGTGGAGTAGCGAACGCTACGCTGCGCTGCGGGGGAAGGACGAGCGGACGAATGGGTTGCGTCGGTCGCTTGGCTTTGCTCACGGAGCCGCCGCGGGCAGTGTCGTGCAGGCAGTGCAGATGCGTGCGGACAGGCGGCGCTGCTGCGATGAACAGCTCCGTACTGTGGGTCGGTCTCACTTGATCCCTCGTGACTGTGGGGGGGGGCGTGATTTTCGGAACAAAAAGCGGAAAATTCCGAATTGGAGCCGCACGACTGACTACCTGCGGCCAGGCGACACGGCGACAGCGGGCGGAGCGGGATTCCGTGGTGGATCCGGTGAGTTCCGATACTGTGGGGAATTATAGAGTGGGAGCTTCGCCACAACGGCGGACCAGGTGAGTAATGCGGTCAAGAGACACCGCCAGTGACAGGCTCCGCAACTGGCGAGTGGAGGGAAGGTCTCCGTTGTCCGTGGAAAGAAGCCATCGCAGCGGCTGTAGCGACGCGGCTGCGAGCGTGCACACACCTGTGTGTCTGCGTGTTCCGTTGGGCAGTCCGTTGGTCGGTGGATGGATATCCGCTGCATGGCCATGGGATATTGGAGAGAGGGAGTAGGTTATCTTATGGCAGTACGCTGTGGGTTACACTATCGTCCCGTTGATGTCGTTGCGTCGATAGACTCTGGCGTCACTCACGACCGACGAAGAGAGAAGAACTCAGATGACGGAAACCTACTGGATTAAGAGCAACTCGATCTTCCATTCGGGACGGAATGATCTGTCAAATTGGGGAAATGTAGCCATCTTGGATGAGCTGCCCAGTGGCTTCAGACGCCGAAGGCTGGTGAGCCGCCCGCTGAAGCAGTGCTGGAGGCATCCCACTGCATTCATCTGCACTGTACGGGATGTGTCTTGTCTTGAATATGGTTCCTTCCTCCGTGGCGTATTTTTAAACTGTGCTACGAATTTGCGTCTTCCAGGCGCCAACATGACGTCACTAACGAAGCCTCCTTCCTCTGCGGTTGCCATGACGACTTCTCCACCACTTCGATCCCCGTCCTTCAGCCCTGTCGCCACTACCCTCTGCTCCGGTGTGGTACTGCTGCTCCATGGCGTCTACGGAGGCTTCTACATCTTCGAAGCGTACGAATACTTAAAGCAGACCACCGTCGAGGCATATGTCCTCACTATGGTCTATCGGCTCCTTGGCTTGGGATCAACTGTGCAGCGCGCCATGTACTTCACCCTAGGCGTCACAGACACGTGGATCGCATTCTGGCACATCACAGGACTTGTGCGAGCCATCCGCGCGTCCATTCGCTTCCGCCGGTTGCTTCTGGACGTTCCCGATGAACAGATCGCTGCTGCGATCAAGACAAAGCTTAAATACGTGGCACACAAGACAGGCTTACCGGCAGTGACGCCTGAGGCGCCTGAGCAGAAGGAAGCTGACAGTTCAATCCCAACGCTGCGAGCAGAGGTGCCGAGCTTGAGCAGCCGTCTCAAGAGCGGATTCCGGAAAGTGAAGCGGGAGTATTTCACGATGGACGGCGAGCACTATGAGACCGGCACAAATATCCGCAAGACCATTGAGATCATCACACAGATCAAGCTGCTCATTCAGATGAGCCATTTGATCTCTGAGGTCAAGGTCAACGACCTGGCCGTCTCGGTATTCACTATTAACTGCTGGGCCACGCCCCTCCTTCGATTCGCCTTCAGGAACGTGCAGGATCCTCTTCCAGGGCGAGTCTCTCGGCACATTGTTGGCCTACTTCTAGCGAGCTGCTTTACCGTCGCTGTCCCCGGCGCGATCTGGGGCTTCGCGATGCCAATGGTGGGTGTAAAAGCCGTCATGTTCGACCAAGTGCTGTCAGCGCGTGTGCGTTACTTGATCCAGAATGTACTCGTCACGGAGTGGATTCAAGTGCTTTCAACTCGGGTGGCCGCGTGCACAGCGATTCTCGGCATCGAGACCCTCAAGCGCAAACTCACAGCGCTGTCACAGTCTCGAAATGCCCCCCGCGTGCTTGCTGTCACAGATGCAGCCGACGCACTAATGGAAAAGAGTAAGCCTGCACCAGCCCCAATAGGCGACTCGCACGGAAGTCGTGGACCTACTCCACTGGGCACGAAGCGGTCGCGGTTTTGCTCAATCCACCTCTACAACTTCGTCTGGTTCGGTCTGGGTGTTGGGGTGGTTGCCCTGCACATCCATGCGCGGAGCCAGAACCCTCTTCCTCTCGGCTTCAAGTGTGATATGCCCATGCACCCGTGGCTCTCCAACCAAGTGGCGTGCGCAGTGCTGGAGATCAACTGCTTTCGCGGCGGAGTCAGCGGCACATCAGACGAAATCGATCGTGCATTACAGCAAACTGATGTCGCTGTACTCTCCACACTGCGGTTTACGCACTGTCCAGCTCTGACAATACCTCCGCGGGTTCAAACGCTCTCAAACCTAGCGCTGCTGGAGGTTTTCAACTGCTCCATCGTCGCATGGCCATCACAGGCCGCACTGACGACGCGGCACCATCCGTACTTGGGATCTGTGTGGCTCATCAGCGTCACGGGTGTAGCCTCCCTGCCCTTAGGACTGCAAGACGCAACGTTTCCCACTGCAGATATTGTGATCTCCAGGTCGGATCTGGAGGATCTGCCGGCGAGTCTCGTCGATAAGTGGCCGCACATGATGTCGAAGGTCATCGTGGAACACAGCAGACTCACGGTGCTTCCCACAGCGCTTCTGAAGATCTCAGGTATCGCGACGTCGTTTGCAGGCAATAACCTGAAGGCCATCCCAGCTCCTGCACTCCAAGGCCGCAGCTTCTCGTACTTCTCGGTGGCTGAGAATCCGGAGCTCCAGGCTCTCCCCGATGCTGGCTGGTATGCCCGTATGGTCGACGTCCGGAAAACAAATCTGTCGATAGCTCCTGCTTGGATGAACGCTGGAGCTGGGCTCTTGCTCGCAGGCGGCACGCCGTTGTGTTCAACCACACATGATCTCACTCGCAGTCCTTGGCTGGATTGTACGGCACCAGGTTCTGGAGATCGTGTCTCGGGGCTGTTTCCGTTCGGGGAGATTTCTCCGTTGAGGCAGCCGTGAGATCACCGTGTAGCGTTGGAAATGCTGGGCGTGGATCGTGACAGCGCAGCACCAACAGATCCACGCTGGCTACGTGCCCTTCGTAGACGTGTCAGTCCCTTTCTAGAAGTGCCTTGCGTGGTGGTCTGCTGCCGTTTAATCATGTGACGTGTGAGATCTGCGACTTGTGTATACTTGATAGTTGTATGATTCCTCGCGTCGTTTCGTGCTCCTTCGATCTCTGGCCCACACGAAACCGACCGCGGCACCCTCAGCGGCAGCCTCAGTGTCTGCAGGCGTATTGTGACTGCTGACCGCCTCCTTGTGAGTATGGAGGTCGTACCTACGACGGCACCGTCGCTGCCGCTGCTTGCACTGCCCAGTGGCACCACACAGAAGCGACGCAAGCGCGACAACGACCTGGATGAGCAGGAAGAGGAGCTGCTGCGCATCCAGATCCGCCAGCATTTTGGTTCAGGGTCAATCTACAACACATCTGCATCCTCCGTACGCGACCGATACCATGACGGCGCGACTGTGCCTGGTGAGACCGTGGGGCTCACCTCCGCCGAAGCATTCGATCTGTCGTCGCTGGGTGCGGTGCTGGCGTCTCCACACAAACACCTGCGGCTGTCGGACGCATACAAGGTGCTCAAGCGCATCTTGTGGGTCTCGGATGAGGACATGAACGAAGAAGTGAACGAAAACGACCCGAAAGTCATCGCGGGGAAGCAGTTTCTCAAGGGCGTCGAGGCGTTTTCCATGCTCTCGGAGAACGAGCTCGCGCAGCTCGTCGGTCTCTCTGAGCTGAGGACATTCAAGGCCGGAGAAGTGGTCGTCAGCGATGAGCGCGAGGCGGATGGCTTATACATCGTGCTCAGCGGGTCGGCGTCGCGATATGCCATGGGGAACATCAGTGACCAAGTGATGTTGTCCTCCAGCTCTAGTGTGGAAGCGTCCATCCAGGATGGCACGCGTGACCAGTTTCAGTACCAAGATCACTTTGGTAGTATCATCTCGCCCACGGAGGCGGCGCAGACAGAGCGGCCAGAGACGACTGTAGTCGCGACGACCGATGTGCTCGAGTGCTTCTGGATCCCTGAGCTCGTGGTGCGGATGCTGAACGTGCAGCCTCGTATGGAGTACGAATTCGTCATCGTCCTTCACAACCATCGCTTCCAGCGTGACGCGCAACATCGACAACAGGAGGATCTCGTGCTCAAGCTACTGCGTGCAGGGCTCCACGTGACTGTGCTGGCCAATACGCGGAACACGACGAATTACATCGTGCTCTTGCTCAGTGCTCCGCTGTGGCTGCTGGCACGCGAGGACAAGCTCATGACGATGGAGCGAATCGTGGAGCACCAATCGTCTGAGGAGTCAACACTGTTGGAGGACGAGTCGTACGAGTCTCATGCCGAGACGATGACAGCGTCGGAGCGGATCGCTGCGTTTGCATCGATCCTGACGCGTCCAGCGAGCGACAAGCCGCCTGGAGTCGGTCTTCTGGGGCTGGAAGTGAACCAGGACGCTATCGTCAAGGACGTGTTCCCTCTCCACGACCCGAGTATGACGGACTTCATCCTGTCGACGTGGTTCAAGGAGACTCATTCAGCCTCGACCAAACGACTCTTTCTCCTGAGGATCAAGGACTACTTCGGGCTACGCATCGCGTTCTTCACGGCGTTCGTTCGCCTGTACAACGCGGCGCTCGTGTACCCTGTGAACGCGGGCTGCCTGCTCTGGATCTTCTGGCGCTGGATCCACTACCGCACGTACGTCAAGGCGCTGGGCATCTACGGACTCTGCGTGGCGTTCGTCTGGGCACCGTCCTTCATCAAGCGCTGGCTTCGGTACCAGAACTCGCTGCTGGTCGAGTGGAACTTGCTGGGCGCGACCGAAGTCGCGCTTCCGAATACGCAGTTCCGGGACTACGTTGTGGAGACCATCAACGTGGCGTCGCCCGACGAGCCACCCGACTACGTTGAGGTCAAGACGTACGACCACCGCCGGCGCTGGCCAAAATACGTCATTTTCGCGCTATTCTGCTTTCTGTGTCTCGTGTTGCTCTTCGTGTTCGTCGGCATCTACGTGCAGTGGTACATCATCGCCGTCATGACGCCCATGTGCACGGACCCTCGCTGCGAGCAGTTCATCAACAACCCCGGAGGCTGTGAAGCCCACTGCCACGAGCTCTTCGCGCTGGGCAAGCAGCACTTGTTCATGCAGAACATCGCGTCCTGCTCCACGTACTGCGACCAGCGAACGTTCGACCGGTCTTACTACCGTTGTGATGCCGCACTCATCGGCTGCTTCGAGACGGAACGCGGCGTCGTGGGCACGGCGCGGTGGTTCTACGTGCTCATCCAGGGAATCGTGCTGGGCCTCACGCTGGATATCGTGTTCCTCGCCCTCTTTGAGAGCATCGCGTCTGGGTTCAACGACTGGGAGAACTACGCCACGGAGCAGGAGAAGGAGAAGCGGTTCATCGAAAAGATCTTTCTGTTCAACTGGGTCGGGTATTTCTACTGGTTCATCCTCCTGGCATTCGTGTACGTGCCCAACGGTGCGAAGGTCCAGGAGTTCATTCGCGAAGAAGTGGACCGGAACTGGGTCTTCACGCTCAACCGCAACGTGCGGTTCAGTCGCTACTGGGTGGACGGTCTCATCTCCATGGACTCAGCCTTCGTGACACCTATGATCGTCACGCAGGCGCTGAACCTCGTGATCAACACGTTCGTGCCGTACCTGCTGCGGCGCGCGATCGTGCGAGCCAGAGACTCGTACCACGTCAAGAAAGAGAAGATATCGACAGTGATCCAGCAGCAAAAAGAGAAGCAGAAGCTTCGCAAACAGCAGTCCAAGCTGGGAGCAAAGCCGCTCGGGGTTATTGAAGCGTCCGCGTCCACGCTGGAGGCAAGCGGTGTAGCAGGTGGAGGCTCGGCCGACGCCAGTGAGCTCAACATTCTCCAGGACATGGACACGCAGTGGCTGTCGCTGAGCGACTTTCCGCTGCTCAACCGCCACGAGGTCGCCACGATGCTCGCGCAGCGGGAGCCAGTCAAGGCGGAGGACCTGGACACGTCGATCCGCGCGTTGTTCGGTGGCATTTCTTCCCACGACTCGCACATGCAGGAAATGTGCTGCGGCATCTCCGCGGATGAACTGGACTCCCACCAGAAGACGAGCTACGACTGGCTCGACCGCGTCACCAGGGGCATCGAGGAGCGTGGTGGGTTTAAGGGCATGTACGAGAGCAGTAGTAGTAGCGGTGGTGGTGCGAGCGAGGCGGCGCGTGCTGCAGAGCCGGCGGCCACGCTCAAGCTGCAGCTCATCACGCAGTGGCAGTGCCGCAACTACAACTATACGGCCGATCGCATACTGGAGGAGTCGTCCATGCCCATCTACAGCCCGTTCGGCGACCTGCTGCACCTGGCGATCCAGTTTTCGTACACGATCATGTTCTCCGTCGTGTGGCCGTTCTGCTGCTTTTGCTCATTCGCACGCAACTACGTGGCGCTCCGCTTTGATGCGATCAAAATGACAATCGACTGCAAGCGTCCTATCCCTCGCCGCACGATCGGCATCGGCAACGCCTGGCTTGGTGCGTTCCTGTTCGAGATTCTCGTCGCGCAGGTCATCGTGCCCGGGCTATTTGTGTGGGTGAGCGGCCAGCTCGACGCATTCTACCACGACTGTAGAATCAGTGAGACGCGCTACGGACCAGCAGTGGACGCGGAGAAGCAGTGTGGGCTTGACGACGGCAAGCGACTCACTGCATTCGTGACGCTAGAGAACGTTGGCATCGTGCTTATTTTTGCGATCTACCTACGCAAGAGCGACATCTCCCACGAAACGTCCATTAAGATCGTCGAGCACTCGCGTCGGCTCAAACACCACGTTCGAAAGTCCGTGCGTATGATAGGAGAGACCGTGCTGGTATGTGTGCCCGCGACAGTCTCCGCTACGGGTGCTGGTCGACGCAAGGACACGATGCTGGCGGAATCCAATCCCCGAGAAGGCAACGCCAAGGTACCGCACATGACCGACCTGCTGTCCTTCGATGACAGCCAGAGTCTCGATCCGAACGCGATGTTCGCTGTGGATCTCCAGGACACCAAGAGCTCTGATGGAAAAGGTGCTAGCAGCACGTCGCCGTTGTACCCAAAGGCTGGACCCTCGATGCTACGGCGCCGTCTCACACACACGATATCGGAAATCGCCAACAACAAGACCACGCTTGATAGCCAGAGCAACAATGAGCATAGCCATCAGCACCACACTGTTGAGTGGCGAGAAGGAACGGTGGCGTGGGTTAAAGGCGGCCGGCTCAAGGTCAACTTCAGTGCCGGACGCCAGCTAAGTACGGGTGGAGGGCTGGCAATCGCAGGAGCTAGTGCTTTGCCGCATAGTGAGAGCGAAGTCTGGCTTGCCGGTCACGAAAAGTACGTGCTCATGGAGCCACAACCCGTGCAGATCTTCGAGCTGGGCATGCCTGTGCTGTTGGCGTCCAAGAAATTCGGGCGTTGGGTCGAGGCCACTGTCGTCGGCCTGGACAATCGCGATCGCTTCGGCAAGGAGCTGTCGTTCGCGCCTAACGAAATGCACTTCCGTTTCGTTGAGGGGCAGAACCTGAGAACGAACGTGGTGCGCCATGCGACGCTTGTGGATCCGTACTGTGTGCTTACCGTGAGTGGGGCTCCAAGCGTGCGTCACACTAGCAGCGTCAAACGCAGTACGCTGAATCCGTTGTGGGATGAGCAGATCATCTTCCCGCTTTCGGAGCAGGAGCTGTACGGCCAACCGACACCCAGTCCAAGCGCTTCGATGGCTTCGAGTTCTGTGGTTCCCGTGAGCATGCATACAATGCCAGCTCCAGGCTCAGCTTCTGCCTCCAACGCGTCGTCCCGCCACGCCAGCCGCGCGTTCCCAGACCGTGTGACAACCGCACAGACGCAGGCCACACTGAGTGCTGTCGCGGCAGCCATCCACCCAGTCACCTCTGCCTCGTCATCGACGTCCTCCGGTGCCGCTGGTGTCGGCTTGTCTGCACCGCGACGCACTATCAAGGTTAGCGTGCTCAACAATGACGCGTTCGCCACGGGCGAGTGCATCGGTGAGGTTGAGATCGACTTGAACCAGTTCCGCAGCGGCTTGAAGCACCGACTGCTCATCCCGCTCTCACAGAAGCGCCACATCTGGACCCTGGATGCCATCCAAAGTGTCATGCGCAAGCAGGCCCTTGGCGCCGCAGCTTACCCGATGCTAGGCATGCCCCACATCCTCCTAGAGATGCAGTGGATCGACACACGGCTGCCCACCAAGGTCACCGTGCGGATCAAGGGCAGCGACTCAGAAAGGCCGCAGGAGCTCTCGCTCTCGCGCAAGTTCTGTGAGACCAACCTCTGCTACGGCGTCGACACTGATCGCGTCCGACAGGGGACTCTCACGTGAAATACCAACGTATCTATTGAGCTGATCGCTTTTAGTCTCATGGTCTCACCTTGCAGGGTGTGTATTGTTTGGCTGAACTCTTCTACAGCCACTTAGTAATCGACGCTGTGAGAAGCGTAGTGGCTACGAGTAGGGATCTGGAGGCTTCGTAGGAGTGTGTCCCACGCGACTCGCTGATTGCATCACTACCGTTCTCTTCTTCCTCTTCCTCGTCAACCTGCTCTTGGTCATCGCCCTCCTCTGAGCTGCTCTTCGTCTCCTTCTTCCCACTGTGCTTGCTGGAGCCGACTGGTTTCATGAGCTTGGGAAACGCAAACGTCGCCGGAGGCTTTGTGCAGCCACGCTCCAGTGTAGTGCACAAGCGGCAGATCTGCGCGTACGTCTCTCTCTTGCAGCCGTACTCCGCATGGACGCAAGCCTCGACGTTCTCGTAGCACGGCGGGTTTGACAGGTTGAGCTCGTCGATCGTCGGCAGTGGCTTCATCTTCTCGCGTAGACGGAAGTAGATCTGCGATGAGCTGCCAATCGGTCCCGTGAGTGTGTTGTACGTGTCGATCATCTGCTGCGTGCGACGAGTATTCGCCTCGGCATCTAGCGGATACTGCCAGAACGGAAGGCTGTTCATGACGAAGTCAAACTTCTCAAACGCCGCAAACTCCACGTTCCCAAACCGGCAGAACTCGGAGAAGTTCCCGAATGGTTGGCCTGTGGCGTTGTTTACGATCGATGTGATGCCCACGAGGTCGTCCAGTGGCAGGAAGCCCAGGATGTTGTGCGTGTAGGTGCACGCGACGCCATCAGGCTTCTTCCCTGGTGGACACAGCCCTGCTGCAGTCTCGGCTCGACATTCGGGCGTCTTCACGCCCCACGGCTGCATCGGACACGAGTGTGGGAACGAGAACCAGTACGCATCCTTGTACAGCGCCCTTGGCTCGTTGCTCTTCCGCACTGCACCGACGAACGCCCCAGCCTTGGGACGGCCGTGATTGCCATTAATCATGTAGCACGCGTCGGAGAACTCGTCTTGGCCAAGGGGAGAAGAGGTGGGCGTACAGCGACCGCGGTCAAAGGACGTGAAGGGTCCGTACTCGTGGATCGTTGTGTCCGGATCACCGTCCTCGAACAACGCGAGTGACGAGTTTGGCTGTACAATCAGCAGCTCGTAGAACACAATGAACTTAATGTCGCTCTTGCGGCGACAACGCGACGTGACGGTGCGGCCGAACTGGTTGATCACCTCCGACTGGACGTAGACCAGCGCGCCTTCCACGCTGGCAGTCGTGACGCTATCCATGGCGGCCGTGAAGCCCTTGACACCACTGTCCTGGATGCCCAGACTAGAGATGAAGCGGTTGTAAATGTTGTCGTACACTGGCATATCTGCTACGGCGCGTGCGTGGATCGCTCGTACGGGCTTCATGTGGTACTCGGTCGCTGGGTGGCCGTAGCCCTTGAGGCGGTTGACGAAGCCTGGCTGCGCAGTCTCCAGCTCTTGGATCGTGTAGATCTCATGCTTCTCGTCTTCAATCACCTCCCGCGTCTCAACGTCAAACGAAGCGTCAGACGTGAAGATGCCAGGCGGTGGCTCGATGTACACGCGCACGATCTCCGTTGGCGCAGGCGTTTCTTCGGATTGTGGCGCAGGCGAGTCCACAGCAGCGCACTGCAGGAGCAAGGCAATGAGCACGAGCAAGACTAGTGTCGTGGAGGTCAACCCGTGGAGGTGTTGCAGCTGTAGCACTCGCAGTGGAACCATCATGTTTTTGTTTGATGGCGTTCTCCGTAATGGAGATTGATGGGTGATGGGTTGCCGCCTTTCTTGCAAACAAATCTGCGACGTGTGCGAGATCACATTCCTCCAATCAGAAGGCAAGATTCTGATGGAGAACTTCTATCAAATTTTGATATCCATTATATTTCGTAGAAATGTATCCATCTGGCATTTCCATCTCTGCGCCTTTCTCGGAAACCTCGTTCAGCTAGATCCCCACACACAGACAGACAGACAGACACACACACACATTACAGGCAAAGGCTGATACCTTCCACGTGCTCATTTCGAAACATCCTGTGCATCAGTACTCAGCTCCCCGCAATGCGTACGGTCTCCCTCTCCCTTCTCCTCGCCTTTGCAGGAGTCGCCTCCGCGCAAGACGCTGTGCTCTCCACTGGTGACAGGACAACGTTGACAGCCGGGACCAACGGCCCCACCTTCACCTCCAGTGACAGCGGAGTCTTTCCTGCAGTTGACGTCTTAACCACCCAGCAAAGGTCGTCCAGTCTGCTGCACTCCCTCCAGCCTCAGGAACTTCCAACAGACGAATGGCATATGCGTCCCGTTCGTGCCGTCCACGCCCGTGTCCAGAGCGACGCGCCGCTATTTCATCCTGTGAGGCAGCAGTTCGTGTCCAAGATGGGGAAGGACGACTTTGAAGCTGGCTACGTGGCCGGCATGGACGGCGTGAACACGGCGTCCGTGGAAGGCGCGCTGATGTACGTGCAGGCAGAGGGCATCAACTACAACACGCGGTCGCCGGAGCTTCGCTGCCAGCGCAAGAACGACATGAAGTTCATCGTGTTCTACGAGATGGTGATCGCGCAGACCAACGAGACGCTGGCAGAGTACCAGGACACAGCTGACCAGAACGAGTACGGGCCGATGGTGCCCATGGACCAGGGTCGCTGCTCGGCCACAGGCGTCGCACATGGCAAGGACGTCCTGCCCAAGGAGTGTTCCTACTTCAACGGCGACAATGGCGAGCCCAACATTGGTCCATTTGTGGGAGGCGAGTCGAAAGAAGCCGACATTCGAGCTCCGTACCCGCATAATATCTGGTTCTCCCTGCCAAACACGTGCCCACTGAAGGTCTGGTCAGAGAAGACGCCCGAGTGCCGCACATCCACACGTAAGGGGTTGTGTGACTACGGCGTTCTACCAGACGGCATCCACTGCACGTTCGCGTATTCGATCCTGGGCTTCGTACCAATCGACGACGTTGTGGGTATCACGTCGATGGTGAACAATCAAACAGGAGTGGCGTTCGCAGACTTTGAGGAGTTTTGTGAGGCCGGGAACGTGGAGTTTAAGGCCTCGCAGGACGGGACGTGGGAGCAGAGCATCGACTTCTGGCTGGGTCCTCAGGATGAGACAGCTAACGCTGTACGTGCGCGCCGCGTGATCGACGTCTACCATAGCCTGGCGAGTGGCTCAGGAGCTGGCTCGTCTCAGGTGGATGCGAGCGTGGTCGCGTACATGCGTCCGCTGCCGGCAATCGAAGAGATGGCACGAGAGAACCCGCCGTGTTACGAGAACGTGAAGAAGTGCAGCGAGCTGGCGTGCATTCGAGAATCGTACTCGCAGATTTGCCGCGTGTGCGACGGGAAGTCTGCGTCGTCGGCGGACTGTGACGTGGCCCCAAGTGGCTTCCAGTTCCCATCGCTGCAGAAGGCGTTGCGGGATGAGGCGGGTGGAGTCGACGGCATCGGAGCCGTGCATCCCAACGGGGGCAAGAAGGCACAGCGAGCAGAGGAGGCTTCCACAGCCGCTAAGACTGGGTTGAAGATGGTTTGCGGGCTCGTGGTGGTGGTAGCGGCGCTTGCAGTGGGCTGGTGAGCCCTGGACCTTGTGGCCTTTCGGTATCAGGTTTCGAAGTATATCCTCTCCACTATATCCATTTTGTGAGGTTTCGCGCTTCATTACCGTGGATATTAGATTACCGTAGTACGGTAAACTGCGTCAGCTGCAATCCTGTTACTTCAGTAGACTTCCACGGTGGAAGGCGTCTGCGAGGCTCGTGAGAGTTCCTCAGCTCCACGTCTTGTGCTTGCTTAGCTCACGGGAGGTAGTGGAGGCGGTGCTGACGGAGGACCTGGTGGTGGAGGTAGTGGTGGCGGTCCCATTGCCGGGGGCATGACTGGTCCTGTTCGTGAGTCTGGTGATGCTGAGACTGAGAGAGCAACTGATCCTGCGGTCGGCCCACCCTCACCCACCGGCTCTGGGCTCAGTGCTGCAGCACCTGCCCGCTTACTGCGAATCTTGGCCAGCAAGCGAGACGGTGAGCGAATGGCGACGGCCGGCGTGTTCTCTCGAGCGTTGGCAAAGACCCAGTCGCGCATGTTCTTCTCACGGTACTCGGGGAACTCCAGTAGGATCTCCTCGTACTTTTCCAGCGTCAGGATCAGCATGCTACACGACGACAGCGCAATGCACGTGGCGCTGCGGGGCACGTCGAAGATCAAAGACTTCTCGCCGAAGAAGTCGTACCGGCTCTTGATGATCTCAATATCGGTGTTGTGTACGATCGCCGAGCGTGGGGACATGGGGCGCATGGGTGACGGCGGGCGAGGTGGGGGGGCACTCGGATCCACCCCGTTGGTTCCGATACCAGCGTTCACGGCTGCATTTGCTGACGCAGTCGCGGCAGCACTGGGGGTCTTAGAAGGGTCTATCTTCTTGGGAACGCGTACGAGCACGTGGCCGCTTTCGATCACGTAGAGACTGCGCCGCCCACGCTCGCCGTATGTGATGATTACGTCGTTCCGCACGAACAGCTCCTGGTCGAAAGCTGCCACTACTGCTCGCACGAAAGCCTCTTCGCACCGGCTGAACAATTTCATTTGCTTGACGAAGTCCTGCTTTACGAACAGCGCGATGTCTCGCTTCACGGACTGCGGCAGGCCGCTCAGCAGCTCCTCTTCGTGCATACCCTGGCTCTCCTTCCAGTGAACCATGAAGTACGACTGCATGTGCTTCCAGATGCGTGCAGGAAAGCGATGGAACATCATGAAGTGGGCGACGCTCGCGATCTTTTCCTCGTAGTCGGCGCGTTTGCCCAGTTCCATCTCAAAGACCTGGCTGAAGCCACCAGAGAGCATGCCGAAGAGCACGATAGAAATCACGATCACAAACGTGCCGACGAACGTCTCCCACGCGTTCTGCGGTGCGATATCGCCGTACGAGACCGTCGTGATGGCACCCATGCTGAAGTGGTACGCCCGCGAGTACTTCATCAGCCAGTGCACATCGCTAATTTCTCGCTCCGAGTGGATACCTTCAAATGTGAGCATGCCGGGCGTCGTGAGCCAGGACGGAATGCCTTCGTGAAATGCGTTGAAGGCGACACCGAAGAAAAGACATGCGACCCAGTGCGCGCCCAGTCCAAAATCGAACACGAACCGCACAAAGTACACAATGCTCGGCCGCGCGGAGGAGAGCGACAGGTCGTACACGAGCATACGCTGAACCTTGTCACCCAGTGTGTTCAGATGAGCAATGCGCACCACTTTGTTGAGCCGGAACACCGCAATGCGGTACCATGTCACCTTCGAGCGCGCGCCAGGCAGTGAGCCGACGGGTACGGCTTGCAGGAATGGCACCAGTGGAATCAATAGCTCGAGCGGGGTGATGCAGAAGAGATCTACGAGGTACGTGCCTTCGCGCAGGTAGTGATCGCGGATCGCCTTTTTGTCCGTGATCAGCGTCCCACGTTGCACAAATGTGAAGTAGTTCTTCTGCAAGAAGAAGTCGATGACGCACAGTGCGTCAAGCATGTACTCGCACACGAACCACATGGTCGTCATCGTGCTGGTGTCGGGGCTTGTGAGGTAGTCGAAGTCGAAGCTCACGCGAAACGGCACGATCAGGATATAGTACATGCAGATCGCGTACATGATCGAGCTCCACAGGCGACGGAACTTGGAGTTTTCCAGGCAAAACGCCGGCGGCAGAGGCGGCTCCAACCAGATCTCGAACGGGTTCTTGGTCTCGTCCACCTCTTCCTCTTCGTGGCTCTTCCCAACGACAGTGAGCACGCTTCGGCGTTGGCGTCGCTGCGAGCGGAACTTCAGGTTCTGCAAGTGCTGAACGTATGAACTGGGTTCGTTGCCCTCGCTTCCTCCTGAGCTGGCTACACTCCCCGCTGATGCATTTCCGCTATTTGTCGATGCTTCGTGTTTGTTGGCCACCGCATCTGGGGCGTGCACGCTGCCGTGTGTGTGATTCAAGACGGAAGGAGGGCTGTTCGGGCGATTGACTGGAGTCATGCTCCTGGGAGTGTTGACTGCAGTCTCTTCAGCTCTAACAGGACTACGAGCGCCGGCATGCCTTTCGTTTGGTGTGTTACGGTCTTCAACGGCTCGAAAAGCCTCGTTGAGATCCTTTCGATCCGTTTGGATCGAATGGCGCTTGCCGATTCTGGTTGGCGACGCCGTATTGCTACGCCGAGACAAAAGATCCCGATCCGAGCGTGGAACCGGCTTCCCTGACCCCATCGTGCTGACCGTTGACGTCACTGTCAGCGCCACCTCTGCTGATGCTGGAGCTGTGTTTGATTTGACTCCATCTGCGTGGTTTTCGTTTCGGTCCATATTGCCAGAGCGAGGAGTCCGCCTGTTGCCCAATGCGTGGTCATCCTGTTGCATACGATTGTCAATAAACTGAAGTAGACGAAGGTTGCGCTCGTGGCGTTCCCACTGCAACTCGCTGCTTTGCTCAGGACTCAAATCTTCCCTGGACTGGTGGCGACGAACAGCCGGAATGCCTAGCACAGCGTTGAGCTTGCGGTGTGTCCCATTGCTCGACGTCTTTCGCTTCTTCGATTTCTGCCGGGAGAATCGTTTCGGAGACATCGGCACGACTTTACCTCGAGCGTGACCGAACCAACGGGACTCGTTTCTTGTGACTTGGGTGATCTGAGGGCTGTTGGCCGACTGGGAGTTTGACAGCTCACTCGCTTTGCTATGGGACGATGCTCCGCTCACGTTGGATGACGCACCGCTTGCGTTGGACGACTGGATGGATCTCGTTGACGTGCCCGTATCTGGATTGAGGTCTTGAAGCCCGGGTGGCGATTGCTTTGTCGTCGAGTGCATCGACAGCTCAAGGTTCTTGACGATGTTGAGAAAAGCTCGGGTCACGGAGCGGTATTTATTGCGCATGATGGGTACGATCTTGGTTTCCAATTGAGTTCGTATCTCATCGGACCACAGCGCTTGCCACTTATGTCGATCGAGATGCAGCACTTGGCAGCTTCGGCTGGCTCGAACGGAGGCAATCTGGCGAGTGCCAGGGAGGAAGAAAGCAAGATCTCCGAAGAGCACGCCTTCGTGGACAGCGGCAAAGACAATCCGTGAATGCGCAGCGAAGTATTCGCCTCGGCCCTCTTTCATCACATAGAGCTCGGTTCCCAGTCGCCCTTCTTCGATGATGATGTCGTCCGCCACGAAGATCTGCATCAGGAACGCGTTGGCGAGCACGCGGAGCTGGGACACTGTGAACACTTCGGCAAAGTCCGGAACTCCGCGAATAAATTTGCCGTAGAGCTCATCAAACAAGATCACGTGCAGTGCCTGCGGCAGATCCTCGAAGATCGAGACCATGTTCAGCTCGATCAGACATTTGGACTTGTACTCAACGCTCTCGATCGCGCGCTCTCGCAGAAACGTTGGCAGTCGTCGGTTGCGCGCGTACTGTTCAAAGTTGTCCACGCGGTTGTTGTGCTCTTTCGAGTCCTTGTCGATGCTGGCCATAAGCGACGTGATGCGGCCCACGACTTGGCCGATGCACATCCACCCAATGATGCAGGTCATACTCGCGTACACAGTCTCGAGCGGATTGCGCGCGATCACATCCCCAAAGCACACAACTGTGAACTAGACAAGATCAATAACGTCAGTATCATCAATGCAAGTCGTCGTGAAGTACGGAGAGCCGCATACCGTCTCGAGGCACCAGTAGACTGCACGGTTGTACTGCACGAGGATGTCCCCAGGGTATGTGTTGATCACGAAGTCGGCAGTCATCCAACTTGCATCGGCGAATTCGTAGGTGGTGAGCACTCGGCCGAGCAGGTAGTAGCAACTGCCGATGTGGTGGGCTGCCGATAAGAAGTACACGAAGAACTTGAACAGATCGAATATGCTGAGCAGTGTCGTGCTGCCTTTCATGAATTTTTCGCGGATCACGGCCTCAATACCGTCCACGACTTCGAGGAGCTGCGGTGTCTTCAACAGCCGAGGTACTCTGGCGAGCGTCATGAAGAAGTAGTCACCATAGTAGTATAGCGGGATCATGCTGATGCAGTCGATCTTGAACCAGCGACTCTTGTAGCGCCGGCGAATCAGGTACAGGTTGGTCACATTCCCACCATACTGCTCGTAGCCGAAGCGGTTCCACTTGAGGTAGATGTCCGCGTACAGAAACAGATCGATGAGGTAGTCGACCACACATAGCTTGAGCATCGTGGACGGAGAAGGCGAGGGTATGAATGCGAGGCGGAAGGTTATCTGGTAGAAGTTGTAGAATAGGATGAGTGAGTGGACTGCGTGCCAGACGCGGTAGAAATCCCGGTCGGGCGTGATGATTCCGTTCACGATCGACTTGATCTCAGCGTACACGGAGTTGCTGTTGCCGAGGTACTCCCGCACTTTGTCCTTGTGATCAAGGTTGCCACGGATTGTGGCAACGAGGCGTCGGTTGTCGTCGTGACGCTTCATGATGAGAGCGATCATCTGTCCTACTTGGAGTGGAAAGCGATCTGAGAGGCTGAGAAACGCGTCGCGACGAAGAACAGCAACTTGCGTACTTGTCAACGCGCGTACAGATACACCCAGCGCGAATCTCTCCTGAGGTATCAGCCCTTCTTCTCCAAAGCTGTCTCCTTCCCGAATGACTGCGATTGGCACATCCTTCAGACGATAGCGTTCACCACGAGAAAGAAAGGCTGATGTGGTCGATGCACTACCGATATGATCGTCAGAGAAAGATGATTCTTGTGACCTGGCACGTCTAAATGTCGAACGTATCCATAGCCACAGCTTGTACAGCGCAGAAGACTTGCGCTGTTGCAGCCACAGTCCGTCTTTCTTCGCTGACACGACGCTGCCACCACGGAATCGCATAGGAAGAAGGACCTCAGCCTCTCCACTTTGAATGAGGTACATTTGCGCGCTTAGGTGCCCACTTTCGACGATGGGAAAGCGTGGAAGCACGATAAACGACGTCATCGCGAGTGCGATCTCGCGGATCATGTTGAGCTGGCCTCCAAATCCAGCAAAGATGTAGCACTTACGCAAGACGGATAAATACAGCGACGACGAGAGCTGGTGCCGTAGCGAGCGAGGTAGTCGCTTCATGAGAGTCTCCTCGCTGCCCACACTTCCGTTGAGCTCCCAGTTTGCTTCATAGTGGCAGCGCACTTTCACCCGAGTCTCCAAGGATACGTTAGACCGCACGAGCGCTCGAGTGATTTCTTCCACTCTCTCGTCATGAGCTGAGCGCAGCACCGTGACTTGGGATATCACGCTTCCAACTGCGCAGGACGTGAAGTAGCAAATCAACGCGCCCAAGTAGATCCACCAAAAGCCGATCAGGCACTCGCTGTTAGAAAACGAAAGGATGTCGCCGTATCCGACGGTGGAGAGAAGCACAAGGCTCCAGTGCATCGAGCGAACGTACCGCGCTTCGATACCGTACGTGCTTCGATCGTAGATGAACCACGTGCAGTTCCCAAACAGCGTTGCCTGCTCGAGACACTGAGCACCGGATACAGGGGTTAGTGAGGGGTCGAAGCCCACGGGGAGCGCATCCACGAAGTCTTTGTCATCGGCAATGAGGTAGAAGTAGCACGCCATCGCATTAGCCGAGATGATGCAGAAGACGATCACGTTGGCGAGCAAATGGCCTGCTGGGCTGAAGTCGAACTCGACCATGATCCTCTTCATGATAGGCTTCAGGGCCATCACACGCCCTAGGGCCAAGAGGCGAGCACAGCGCATCAACTCACGTATGATGATGTTGTAGCTGGTTTGATTCGCGAAGTTCCAGGCCACAGAGATTGGCATCATGGCCAGAGCATCGAATATGACATCGTCGCTGGCGAGGTAGAGGCGGAAAATATCCTTTGGCTTGGTCACGAGATCGTCGCGTTTGCGCACGACGGTAGCCGTCATGTCAGCTCGTAGGGACTTCTGTGTGTCGTCACGCCCACCGCCAGCTTGCACAGCCTTCTGTTTGTCATCACGGCGTGTGAACTTGTATGCGCGGAAATACCAGTCAACGTAGAAGAAAATTTCGGTCACAATGGCGAGCAGATACACTACCCTGTCGCTGGTCAACGCTTCTGGATCGAAGAAGCCTCGCCGCCATTTGAACGCGATTTCGAAGGGCACTTCGATTGCAAGAAAGAGAAGAAATGCCGCTTTCCATCGTTGCCACCTCTTGCGAAAGATGGAGTTGGGATGCTGCCACGGCAGCGCTTCCAAGCTGTTCGTGGCCGTCAAGAGCCTGAACAGCGATGTCCGGGTCGAGTGAGGGCGCATCATCACCGGCGTGGGGCGACTTGCTTGAGCTGCACGCGCTTGCTGTACGGCAGGACGTCGCTGCTGCTGGGCCACCACAGCAGCAATGCGAAGCTTGGGGAAATGCTTCTCCATGCACATCATAAATTGGGCCCGGGAGAGCCGATAGATCTCGCAGAACGACTTCGCCTCGAGCTCAAACTGAGATCGGTGGTCGTCAAAGAGAGCGTCTTCCGCGAACCATTCTTCTGCCGACAGAACGTGGACGAGCTCTTTCTGTTGGTTCAGGACACAGACTTCTCCACGAGCCACGATGACGAGCTCTTCGATGTCGAAGAGAGCGAGAATGATGTCTTTTGGAGAGTGGAAATCACTGTCGAGCTCGTCCACCACTGTGCGCAAGAACGCCTTGGACTGCTTTGATAGAAACGGCACCTACAGAATCGTAGAGTTAGCCTATGCCAGACTCCTCTTCCGTTGTAGTCTACTGATAGAGCAGAGCGACATACTTTGGCGATGAGTCGATACTTGACGAAGAAGGCACACTGATATCGGTAATGGGAAGGTAAATTTTCGAGAACCTGGTCTTCTTCGATGCCATTCCTCGTACGCTGGATGTGCTGATAGTAGTTGCGGATCTGGATTGCCAGTGTAGACGGCACGTTGCGGGACCGCAGAAACTGCAGCGAGAGAGACAGAGAAGACCAGTGAGTTCCCCTATGATACCATCAGAGTTGAGCCAGGTGTCGTACCCGCAGTGCCTGCTCCAGACGAGTGCTGACACCGTTCTCGATCTCGGCATCGCGCCGACTGAAGTAAAATGAACAGGACGCGAGGAACGCTGTCGCCCAGAGACCGCTGATATACTGCACGATGATGCAATAGTTCGTCTCCATCTGCGTCGCTGGTACGAGATCGCCTTGGCCAAGTGTCGTGACCGTCTTCGACGCCCAGTACATCGAACGCACGTATTGTCTCCACAGCGTAGCCTGCTCCATGTTGTCCTTGAGCACCCAGGACCCTGGGATCGGAGTCTTCACGCAGTGCTCGGAATGCAGCCCGCACTCATAATTCGCGATGAACATGTAGCCGCACGCCGTCAGGTGACAGAGGTACAATCCTACCCAAAAGAGATAGAACGGAGTCGCGAGCGTGCTGAAGGAGAGCCACTGCGCCCAGGCGAAACCTCTCGCCTTGATCAGCAGTGACGAGTAGGACGCGACCAGCGAGTAGCCTGTGAGGAGCACCTTTCCCGAGCGAGCAACGTGGAGCAGGTTGCGATTCATGAAAGCCGCTAGTAGTTCAAATGGCACGATGCCTAGCAGAAGCACGCTCGCAGGTGGGACCGTATGCAGCGGCGAGCTGACGTCAGCCACTCCTTTCAACGCTTCGAACGACCGCACGGCGTCAAACGACTTGATCTCCTGAGCCTTGTCGTCTCGCACGGAGAACAGCGAGTTCCGCATCTGCCGGCCGAGTAGTCCCGACTTGGCCAGCAAAGCAGAGCCCGTGGCGGTCAGTTTCCTGGGCATCCACGCGCTGGAGGCGGCGCGCACGCGCGTGCGTTGCTTGAGCAGCCTCCGCACGAGCCTCCAGGTGTATCTCCAGCGGACGATCTCGCCAAGGACGTCGAGCACCGTGAGCATCGTGAGCTGTCGCGTCCACACGCCCCCGCTGGGCTTGTACTTGTTATCCCATGGGTCATACAGGTAGCCGATCCGCAGCGGCACGCTCACGAAGACGTACAGCGCGTCCAGTAGCGTCAGCAGTTCCCACAGCACGATCGCGGCCGAGTGGAGGAGCTGCTTTCGTGCTGCCGCCAGCGCCAGCGCCTGCTGATTGCCCATGGGCCGAACAGCTCGCGAACTCAGCCGTCGGAGGATCCCAATGTCAGCGGCGACAGCGACGGCCATGCGCATGGTGGACGTGAGCGACGTGCGTCGCGCGGGCTGGTTGGGGTCCTGTAGCTCCACGCGGGGGAGCCCGAACGCCGTGTCCTCCTCTGCATCCGAGTCCTCCGCCTCCGTCTGCTTGAGTCCGTCGCCTTCGCGCGCCTCGTGGTCCACGTTCGGGTGGTCGCCGTCCGCCTCCAGCTCCAGCATCACGCGCGATTCCTCCGCCTGCTTCAGCTGGAGGACGTCCTCCATGCTCAGCCTCCGCTTCCCGTGCAGCGCTGGTGCGAGCTCCTCCAGCCGGTCCTCCCCACCCTCCTCTCCTCCCTCCTCCTCGTCGTCGTTCGCGTCCGCTTCGTCCGCGCTAGCTGCTGCTGAACCATCCTCCGTGCGGAGCTCTCCGGTCCCCCTCCGCTCCTCCTCCTCCTCTTCCACTTCCACTAGCTGCTCCTCCTCGCCAAGGTGAGCGGCCTGCGGTCCGCTCCTCTCGTCGTCCTCGACCTCCTCCGCCTCGCTCCGCTCCGCTCCTCTCCCCTCCTCACTCTCCTCCTCCGCGCCGTCGTGTCCCTCGCGGATCGCCTCCTCCGCCATCTCCGTCAGACTCTCCTGCAGCTCGCGGTCCGGATCCACCTCCCCTGTCGTCGCCAGCAGCAGCGCGCCCCAGTGCGAGTCCAGCAGTCCTCCGTCCAGCGCCTGCTCGTACGCGCTCCTGCCCTCGCTTGCCATGCCCGCGTCCGCATGAAGGCCGTCGGCGACTGCGCGTGGTGGTCGGTCGCCGCATGTGGCGGAATGGCGCGAAACGGAAACATGCGAAGCGCTGATTGGCTAAAATACGAGGGGATTTTATTTTCAACCAATCAGAGGAGGGGAAAGGCGTCCTGTCACCAGTCCGCAACAGCCAAACACAGCGGCTAAACTTAGTACGCAATCGGTCAACTCGCGGAAGAGTACTGCATTACTTGGATAGTCGCGGAATAGATACACTGAATTAGCACGATTGAGCTATTGTTAGATCTGATGCGGAGGAGATCAGCCCGTTCTCAGACTCAGATCGTAGCGGTTGGCTTCCAACGAAGAGCTCCATAAGTGGGAAGCCATTCTGCAGCAGCACAGCACGATGGCGCAGGGCAAAGGGTACTTGAAGAAGAGCGCCGGCAAGGTGAAGAATGCGTCGGCCAAGCCGGCGAAGAAGGTGAAGGCGTACTCCAACAAGCTGTCGGCGCCCAAGTTCACGAAGAAAGGCAGTACGTAGCTGCTCCGCTCGTGCGAGGAGCAGAGGAGGACGAGGAGGTCTCACGTAAATGGTGGCGTGCTGTGTGTGTGTGTGTGTTGCAGACCCGACGGTGGAGGTGCGTCGCGGCGCCAGCGGCATGAAGGGCAACGGCAACAAGAGCGTAACGGGCATGATCCACCGCAACATCGAGGAGGTGATGGCCAGTCGCGTGCTGCAGTCGGGCGCGTCGCTCGCGCTGCGCGACGTCAAGGCCGTGGGCAAGGACCGTCTGAAGGAGATCAACCAGACCGTGCGCACGAAGAAGAAGAGCCGCGTGGAGCAGAAGCTCAACGCGCTGGAGAAGTCCATCAAGGCACAGGAGGAGGGCGAGGAGCGCGTGAAGCGCGCGACCGCGGCCGCCATCCCCAAGCCCAAGCCCATGGAGTTCTAGTCACGGTGATACAACTACATTTTGAATTGGTGGCGTACTCTCTCCTTTGTCTCTGCCTTACGTGTTCGTGGTGGGCTTCGTGGCGGCGCCGGTGGCTGGCTTGGCCTTTGGTGTGTACGGCACAACATCGGGGAACACGTGCGGCAGCAGCTCGTCGCCGATGCTGAAGAGCAGGTTCTTGAGGAAGATCTCGTGCTGCAGGAACTCGTGCAGCTTGAGCGCGGCGTTGGCGCTCGACGTGTCGCCAAAGACAGACACTATGGTCGACGGGAAGCTGGCGAGGATGGCGTCCAGTGTCTTCTTGCGCAGCGCCTGCATCTCGGCGGCACTGAGTTGAGCTGGAGGAGTTGTGGCCTCACCCAGCGCTGGATCGGGGAACATGTACAGGCGGAAGCTGTAGAGGCTGGCGGCCATCTTTTTTGGGTCGGTGAACGTTAGGTACTGCCTCTCCAGCTTGCGGAAGTGGCTGGCGCTCAGAAACGCCTTGATGAACGACCGCGTCATGCTGAAGAGATGGCGCCGCAGCATGCCGATGCCGTCGAACTCGAACACTTCGTTCAGCACTGCGAAGAGGCTGACCTCCAGCTTCTGCAGCACGCGCATCTTGGTTTCCTTCGAGTTGGTCTCCGGTGCGATCCACTTGCCACGCTTCCACCGACCGTTCTCTACCATCACCATCGTGCTGGTACCGCCGCTGTTTCCACCACTACTCGACGAGCCACTGGCGGAAGCCGTGTTGCCTGACACACCTCCAACTCCACCAGCTCCAGCGGACACTGCGCTGTCCCCTGGCTCGCTTGACACACCGGTAGATAAACCGCTGCCGCCGAGGTTCTCTCCTAGCAGCAGGAACTTTTGGACGACAGAGCTTTGGCACAAAGTGTCGCAGTTCAGCAGACACTGCAAGTACGTCTCCAGCGCACACAACTTCTTCTCGTACGGCGCTGCAGCAAACGGCGTAAGGGACGGCTCGACCCCCAGCACTTCGGCGTAGTCCACACCGCGCCAGTGGCGACGGCGACTGTGGCTGCCCGTGACCCCGTGCTTCTTCTCCTGCTTCCTCAGCTTCTCATTCAGCTGCTTTTCGAGCTGTTCAAAGTCCTGAAAGCTCTTCACCACGCTCCAAGCAAACGTTGACTCGTCCCGCAGCTGTACAGTGACCTCAAAGCGGTGCGTAGAATCCGAATCGCTGGAACTGACATTGTTGCTGGCCGCACCTCCACCGATGTTGTTGGCAGTTCCGCCAATGCCACTCACTGTGATTCCCGACTCGCTACCGATCGATTCGCGATCTCGATCCCGGTCTCTCTCCTTGTCGCGGATGAAGTACTTGCCGACGTGCGCGTCGACCTTCAGTTTGTACCGACTCACGTACCTCTCGTAGCAACTCCCACAGACTTGCTCTTTCATGGATGATTCTAGCGGCGGTGGATACACTAGGAACGCGAAAAAGTCGTGGCACGTCGCACACACGCGCTGGTGGCAGCTCTGGCACGTGTCGCTCTTCCCAGTGCTGGCACGTGCACTAGCCAAGGACTGGAGGCAGCGGAAACACATGCTGCCGTCATCGTCATCATCGTCGCCGTCGTCATCTACAGGAGTCGCTCCAGGGCTTATACCAGCCAGCTCGTCATCACTCAACGTAGCACCAGAGGTCTTGCTGCCACCTCTGCTCTTCGTGCCTTCCGTGCGTTTTGTGGGTGAGCCCGAGCCACGTTTCTTCCGTCGCCAGCCTCCGATTCCTCCCGACAATCGCTGCTTCGGTGAGCTCAAGGCCTCGGCTATTCGAGCGATTTCTGCGCTGCCAGAGCCCTTGTCCAGGCTGAATGAGCGACGTTTGTTCAGCCTCGCCGAGTTCTGCCTTCGAACCGCCAGCTCGCCTTCCTCGCTGTCCCAACTGCCCATTCGGCTCGACGGACGGCGTGGAGAGCTGGTCCCATTCGATCCAGGTGACGTCACCGTCGCAAAACCAAGGCTGGAAGACACGGAAGTACGCTGTGTCGTGCCCGTCGACGCGAAGGCACCTGCTCCTACTGGTAACGAGAGCACCGCTGGAAGCTGTCGTCGCCGCCGGGTCCACTTGCGTCTTCGCACCGAGTCCAGTTTCTTTTCCTTGTCGTGGAATCGGTCATCTAGCGTCTTCCCGTACTCCCATAGAGCTGCGTCCGCGTCCGAGGAGTCACTATCGGCGCTGCCTGATCGCCGCGGGGCCGTTGCTCGTGCCTCTGCAGAATCTCTCGATGGCTCGAGTGTCCACTCGTTCTCCCAGATCCACTCCGACGACGGAAGATCGTTCGATCGCTTGTCCTGTGACTTGACCCAGCCTTGTAACGGCACGTAGCGTTCGACTTCCCAGTATGTTTCCACGATACGAACAACCTGAGCGGCAGACGAGGCTCTCGCAGCGCGACTCACGCCAAACTCCTTCTCCATCTCACTCGTTCGGCCCAGCACATGAGGAATCTCGAACGACACGTGAAGCTTGTTGAGCTGAAACAGATTCTTCAGCACCTTCTCCATCAGCTTCCCGTTCCGCAACACTGCGATCTCGTCGTAAAATTGCTCTGTCAGACGGCGACTGAGGTGCAGCGCAGTGAAATATTCCCAGAGCATGCCCTTCTCCAACGCGATGAGTATCCACTGCAGTCCGCGCGTGGAGTAGAACGACTCGCTGTCTGCGCACACGGGACAGTGCGCATCGACAAACCGCCAGTGGTCGTTGAGGAATGGCGTCTCGGGTCGCTCCTGCGCCAGGTAGTTCCAGTACAGCTGCCCTGGCTCCAGCAATACAGGAACGGAAGACTCGCCAGCGATCTTTGCAAAAGGATCCTCGGATATCTGTGGCGTAGGAGCCTGGCGCTGGGTTGGAGAGCCAGGAGGCGTTCTCGCGGCGTTTGCCAGAGCAACTTGGTCTGGGCCCCGGTCGTCGTTCTTGTCAGCGCTTCCGTTGTCCGGCTTGCGGTACCCCAGCATCAATACGTCTTCGAGCGCTGACAACAGCTCGTACAACTCCCGCGAGCGAGCTGAGCTCCGCATCTCAACTCGTTCGTTATACATCTTCACGTAGTTGGCGGTCGTCTTCTCCAGCAACAACAACACGCGATCTTGCATCTGAATTTCCTTGATGAAGCTGGGCGACTCGACAGGTTGAGCCGACATGGATGCCGTAGACGGGAAGGGTTGGGTAGGACTCCGCACCACAGACTTGCCGCTCGCGGTGCTGCTTTCTGTGGTATCCACTGTGCCAAGTGGTGGCGGCGTTGACGGGAAGTCTTCCGGGCTCACAGGCATCGGTGTGCTCTCGGCAGAAACATCGCCTCGACGGAGTGCCTTCTGCAGCAGCTTTCCGGGTCGTTTCATCAGGCTGGTCGCCTGTGTGGTGGACGCCGCAGCGAGTTGCGATTGAAACGGGTCTTGCAGATGCCCGCCAAGATTCCGGAAAGTCTTCTTCACCTTGAACAGTGACGAGTTCAAGCTGGATTCCAGGTTCGCCTTCATGTTTTTCAGGTCTTCCATGGGTGTGGAGCTGGCGGTATCCGCTGGGTTCGACGTGATGGACGCAGACGTGAGTTTGTTGCCACTGCCACTGCTGCTTCCACTGCTCAACGGCATGCGCGGCGTAGTGAGGCGGGAAGACTTGGGGAACGAAATGCGGTCTTCTAGAGAGAAAATCGACGCGAAGTGACTGGTCTTCCTCTCGCTCGACGGCGTCGGCTGCGGCGGCGGAGACACTGGTAGAGGTGTTGGTGAGCGTGGAGAGACCACGCCGAATGCAGACGATTCCGCCCAGTACTCACCATCGAATCCCATCTCTGGCGTCGGACTTGTCGGATTTCCAGAGCTGATACCGGCTTGCGAGGCAGCAGTTGACACGACATCAAATACTGCCTGCAGTGCGGCCTCAGCCTGCTCAGAGCTGCGCTTAGTGGCCTTGTACAGGAAGCTCTTCGTCATGCGAAGCGATTTGAGGTTGGGCCGCTCGCTAGCTGGAGGACTGGTAGCCGTCGATGTCGGTACGACATCACTACCAGTGGGGGATGAAGGCTCCTTATCATCGTCTACTGGCGCATCGACGCCTGTAAGCATCCCTAGAATGAGCTCGTTCGCGTACCGCGGCTGCGAGTACTCGACCATGGGCTTGAGCGCCTTGAACAAAACGCTCTCACGCATGAGATTGAACGCGATGGACACGAAGAGGTTGGAGCCGCTCTGCTGGCCGAGCTCCGGTTTGAGCTGCACGAGCAACTGGGTGGCAATATGCCGAAGGTACAGCACCTCTGCGGTTTCTGACTGGGGCTTCTTGACACTCGAGGATGAACTCGATGACGATGGTGCGGTGGGCGCGGATGCGGAGGTCGCCGCACAGCCAGGATGGAGATACTTGGCTCTCTGAACGTACGCAGCCACGAGCTCCTGGCGCTTGAGCAGGTTCGCATCGCTCTCTTCGCCTTGAAAGATCTGCGGGTGCTCCTCGGCCAGCGTGGCGTAGGCCTCTCGGAACCATCCCAAGTGGAGCCGCAGCAGCTCGATGGACTTGGCCGCCATAGTCAGCGCCTGCGACGAGTCGATCTCCAGCACGCGCGCGACCATGGCACCCATCATATCCGCGAGCAGGAACTTGACATCGTGCGGGAAGTCGTCGTTGTGGGGCGAGATGGGCTGGAACCAGTACGCCACGTAGTCGCGCACCGCCAGCGTGACGAACGTGGCGATCTCGTCGCAGATCTCGGGTGCCAGACTCCACGAGGTGCGCAGATGCGTGACGATGGGCAGGCGCTTGACCACGCGCAGCTGGAAGCCGGCGTCCAGGATGCCGTCTCCGTCTCCGGCGCTGGCGCTGTGGCGCATGGCCTGGTGCTTGCCCGCGCTGCCTGCAGCGGCGCCAGCGCCGCCGAAGCCGCCTGCGGGGCGTCGGTACTTCTCATAGAAGCGGTGCTTGAGCAGCGCGCTGTCGAAGATCTCCTGCTCCACGCCGAGCTGCCAGCTCCGCAGCATGGCCCACACGGAGAGCGCGCCGCTGACGAGCACGGCGACGTGCGCGAGTCGCAGCAGCGTCCACGCGAGTGCGCGCAGCAGCAGCAGCAGGAGGTGGCCGCGCTGCACGGCCAGCAGCACCACCAGGGACGGCAGCAGCCGCCACAGCACGCGCGCCATCGACTCCAGTCCGCCGAGTCCTCGTCCGTCGCTGCTAGTGGCGTCGTGTGGGGGCGGTCAGTAGCTCTTCGCGGAGGGAGCCATGTGGGTTTCAGGCGACTGCCACTTCAGCGAACGGCTCGATGGTGTGGTGCACACGATCTAGTCGGAAGATAACCCTGCTGGCGCGACCTTCGCGCGACATGAGTGTAAATTACGGTAAGTTACGGGATCCGCCGAATGGCGAGCAGCTCCTGTGGCCATCGGCGACGGAGCCACCCAGACCAAGAAGTCGACCAAGGACGATGGCGTTGCGCATGATGATGCCGTCGCGCGTGGCGCTTGTGCGCGGCGCGAACGCGTTCTCCACCAGCGCCGCCCCTGCCGCAGTGCAGACTGCGGCCGTGGAGCTCACCAAGAAGGAATGGAGTGCGGAGAAGAAGCGCACGGGTCTGCTCGCCGTCAAGATCGGCATGATGCCGGTGTGGGACCACTTCGGCTACCGCCACGCCTGCACGGTGCTCCATGTGGAGGAGTGCCAAGTCACACAGGTCAAGACCGAGGACCGCCACGGCTTCAACGCCGTGCAGCTCGGCGCCGGCCTGCGCAAGGCCCGCAACGTGACCAAGCCTGTGCTCGGCCACCTCGCCAAGGCCGGCGTCGCGCCAAAGCGCCAGCTCCAGGAATTCCAGGTCTCGGATGACGCTCTCCTGCCACTCGGTGAGTTATTGCGGTTATGTTTGTGGTGGTTTGTGATGTACAAGTACGTCGCTGACGGGGATGCATGGTTGCTGTTTGTGTGGTGGCAATATAGGCACCACGCTGTCGGCGCAGCACTTTGTGCCAGGCCAGTACGTCGACGTGTGCGGCACGAGCAAGGGCAAGGGCTTTGCCGGTGTCATGAAGCGCCACAACTTTGCCGGTCAGCCAGCGTCGCACGGTAACTCGAAGACCGAGCGTCACGGTGGTTCTACGGGTCAGTGCCAGGACCCTGGTAAGGTGTTCAAGGGCAAGAAGATGCCTGGTCGTCTCGGTGGCGAGCGCGTTACGCGCGACAACCTGTGGGTCGTTAAGGTCGACACCAAGCGCAACCTGGTGTACGTCAAGGGCAGTGTGCCAGGCAGCAACGGCGGCATCGTGCGTGTCACGGACGCCCGCAAGAAGACCTCGAGCGTGCCGCTGCCATACCCAACCTACGTGCCTACGGAGGGCGAGGAAGTGCCGGACGAGATCATGGCTCCTCACGGCGATGTCGATCCTTACCACTACGACGAGTAAACGTAGTCTCGGGATCACGCGCAGGACAATACACGTAGAGATGAAAACCCACGCTTCCTCGCCATGACGCTAGTAGTTATGGATCGTCATCCATATATTCAGTGGCCGTACTGGGTTTCATCCGTATCTAACGCGTGTACCCAATGTACGGTACATTCTGGCTTGATGAGTCACGTATCACCCTCGTGACAGTGACATGTCAGACTTTGTGCCCGTTTGGAGCTCCTCGTGCTGACTCGCTCACCAGCCGGACGGATACCATCGGTTCGTCGCCTCTACATCGGAGACCAATTGGCATAGCAAACCGCTCAGCCTGACGGGCGGCACTATCGGATTCCTGATCTCCCTCCCCCGAGAGGCGGCGCTGTGCGGAGCTGCAGTGTCTCCTGGCTTTCCGTCGCGAGTACCACAGTGCAGTCTCGCGTACCCAAAGTATCCACCCGTACGCTGGTGCTCTGTACAAACGTACAGTACAGTATGGGGCGGCGAGAGGCTCGGCATGCAGCGCGGGCAGACAGTCTCCGTTGTCAGTGTACAGGCGTTTACTCTCTACGACAGTGCGTCGACTGATTGGGCGGCACGGCTGGCTAAACTGCGGCCAGCTCGTCAGTCGTGAGTGCCGTACTGCAGTCTAGTAGTGCTACTTTGAGGTCGGAATGTCTGCAGAGGCCGAGCGGGTACCGGATTCCTAGCCCAGCCGGTCGTCAACCGAACGAGCTGTATCCACCAGCACTCGGCTCAGTCTCTCTACCGTTTCTCATGGCTCTCTCTCCACCTTAGCATGCGGCGGTGACCTCCTGCTTTCGGCGCAATCCCCTCCTCTTCGGATCCGCTCCTCTGCGTGCTCCTCTCGCTTCACGTTGACTGGCTGTCCCATTCATCTTTTTGAACTGCCGCACAAAGGCACTTCATCTTCACTCTTATATCCGTTACGTGTTGCACCATGGCTCCAATGCGGTCATCGCGTCTCAGCCTTGTTGGGCTCATGGCCGTGGCGGCTGCGTGGTCTGCGGACGCGTCGTCGTGTGACGTCGGTGGCCTGACGGTCACCTCGGAGGTGCGCTACATCACAGGCGAGCACGGAGTGGAGGGAAGCATCTACGCGCAGTGCGTGGGCGGCAAGGCCAAGTGCTTCACCGATAACCGCGTCCGCGACCACACTGTCGGCGAGGAAGTGCCGTGCGATTCGAACACCATCAATGCCAGCCGCCGCAAGCTTGGCGTGTACCTGAGCGATAACGCCAAGTACTGGCCGAGCGGTGTGGCCTGCTATTCGTTCGAAGCTGGCTTCTCCTCGCAGCAGCAGGGCGTGTTCCAGCAGGCGATGGAGGAATACCACTCCAAGACCGCCGTGCGATTTGTCGCCCTCACCGAGTGCGCCGCCAAGTACGGAGCAACCAACCCAGGCGTGTGTGGCGGCTGCACGCAGGCCTTCAACATCAAGACCAGCTCCGGAGCAGAGTGCTATGCCACGCTTGGCTACGCCCCCAGCCAGCGCATGGACCTCAACTTTGGTCAGGGCTGCTTCTCAGGCGACGGAGGCTTCCGCGTCGCGGTCCACGAACTGGGCCACGTGCTCGGCCTGATCCACGAGCACACCCACCCAAACCGAGCAGTCGTCGTGCTGCGTACTGCGCTCACTCTTAGTGCTGACAACTACATCAAGGAAACCAACGGTCTCACGACGTCCTACGACGCCAACTCGATCATGCACTACGGTCGCGACACGGGTCTCTGCGTGCCTCTGGACAAGACGAAGACTTACTGCGACATCGACCAGACTGCTGCCAACGGATGTGTCGAGCCAACTCCAGACATGTGCGACGCTGGTGCCGACAACTCATTCGGCCGCGCGTCTTCTCTCTCGGCCACGGACATTGAGACGCTTGCTAAATTGTACGGCTCTGGATCTGGTACGCCACCGGCACCAGCCCCAACGCCAGCCCCAAGCGCGCCAGTGCCAGTCCCACCAGCCACGACGCCTGCCCCGACTGGAGAAGTTCCAGTGGTCACCCCAGCTCCGGCCCCAGCTCCCGCTCCGGCTCCTGCCCCAGGCCCTGCTCCTGCTCCTGCACCAGCTCCTGCACCAGCTCCGGCCCCAGCTCCGGCCCCTGCTCCTGCACCAGCTCCGGCCCCTGCTCCTGCACCAGCTCCTGCTCCAGCTCCTGCACCAGCCCCAGGCCCTGAGCCAGCTCCAGCTCCAGCTCCTGCCCCAACTAAGGATGACAACACGCAGCAGTCTGAAGCCGACCAGTCAATCCACCAGTTCAGCACTTACGTGCCGACTGATGATGAAACCGATGCTACGGCCGCGGAAGCCTCAGTGTTGGAGTCCCCTGTGGCAAACGAAGCCATGATCGCCCAGCCAATTCTGCGAAGCGAGGCGACCGAAGTACAACCTTTAACGGTCGCGGCCAGCCAGCCTATGGCGGAGGAATCAACGGAGGTCCGATCGAACGACCAACTGTTGTTTCTCCAGGTGCCCCCACCAGGCCAGCCACAAGCTCAGCCACAAGCTCAGCCGCAGGATCAACCGCAGGGTCAGCCACAAGCTCAGCCACAAGCTCAGCCGCAGGGTCAACCGCAGGGTCAACCGCAGGGTCAGCCGCAGGGTCAGCCACAGCCACAAGTCCAGTCTCAGCCCACTGCGGCTCTGCCAACCGCTGCCCCCAAGTCGGGATCGAGCGCTCCGATCTTGCCAACACAGCCCAAGGGAAAGCTGTGCCATTAGAGTCGTCGTCCAGTTATATGGCGCTCGGCTGGCTCGTCCAGACCAGCCGCCCACCCCACCATCTCTCTCTCGTGTCGTCCTCTTCGTGATGCGTACGTGCGTCGTCCCAAGTAGTATCAACCAGCGCAGTGTCCACTGTAGTATCTGCGTCGAATTAGAGAATACACTGCGCTTGCCGATCCGCCTCTCGTGTCCCCTTCACTTCTGAACTTGGTGGTCGCACTTCAACCACTGAAGGTAATATCCGCTAAAGCTACAACGCCAATCTACTGATATAGCATCCACCAAAATACATGACGGAAGAGTAACTTACCGTGAACGACGGTAAGTTTAAAAATACGGTATTTTTACGAGACCGTCGACCCACCACACGACCACGACATCCACCATGGCGAAGGTGCCGTATCCACGCTAGCTCCACGCACGCATACGACGCCCCCGAAGGCCCTCGCCGTGCTGACCTTGCGTGATGTGTGTGCCTGCAGGACGCATCTATCGAACAGCTCAACAGCGAACTCACGGTTCGTGCTGCTCGCTCCGTTGTCGCCGCCGCTTTCTGCCCGCTTGCTCACCACCCACGATGTCTCTGTTGCTTCTGCTCTCCATAGGCCGTGCTGAGCCGTCTGGGAGAGGCCGAGAAGAAGCTCGCGGCCGCGCCAAAGGCCGACGGCCCAGTCGGCGGCGTGGAGCTGCGCGAGTACCAGCTCCAGACACTCGCTCGCCTGCGTGCGATCCGAGGTACGCCAGCCCTCGTCTCTTGTGTGGACGAGACCGCTGAGCTGACGCGTTGGCTGTGTCTGCAGATGCGATGCAGGCGGAAGGCTCGTCTGTGGAGCAGCTCCGCAAGGAGCGTGACGAGGCTCGCAGCGAGCGCGACGCGCTGCAGAAGCAGGTGGCCAAGCTCAACTACCGCGTGGAGCACCTGAAGAAGCACGTGACGATCTAGATCGGAAAAGACACTCCTTGTTGTACTACACCAGAGCCACACACCCACACAGTTCATCCACTCAACAGCATTGGCTTCTTCACTGGCCCAGTCCACAGTGCATTGTATCCTGCGTTCGTTGTTGTTGCTACTTCGTACTGTACACGGCGGGTGTGGATCGTGCTGTTGAGCCTGGGGGGAAGGATCTTCGTGTGCTTCCACTGGGGTCTCATAGTGTACACGGTGACGGCAGGACGGATTGCGACCGCAGGGATGCGCGCGCACTGATCCAGTAGTGCGCCTGCCGGTCGAGACGGCTCTAGCGGTCGCGTGGAAGCTCAGGAGAATACTGGAGGAGGCAACGGAGACCGACAGCAACCTCAGAAGGACACGACAATGGCCGTGATGTCGTCCACGACGTCTTCCTCTCGGTTCCACCGCTCCAGTGCCTCCGCCACGAGCACGTTGCATGCCTCCTGCGGCGTCATCTTCCTCTCGTGCATGCACGTCGCCACCAACGCTACGCACTCGTCCGACGTCATGAACTCCCACACGCCGTCACTGGCCAGCACAGCGAAACTCGGGTGCTTAGCGTCGCTCTGGATCACCTTGTCTACGTACACGACGTCCGGGTCTGCGGTCACGCCGATCCCCGAGGCAATGGCGTCGCCCAGACTGCGCGACATCGCCAGTCCGGGCATGTCGACGTCCTGGAGCCACACGCGATACGTGCCCCACTCAAAGACCCGTCCGTTGCTCGCTTCGATGCGCTGCCGCTCCTCGGGCAGCTCAGGCTTGTGGTCCTTGGACTCGTGGCGGATCACGTACCGCTGGGCCTGCTCCGAGTACACCGCGACGACCACGCGGCTGTCTCCGATGTTGGCCACGAACACGTCGCGGTCGCACACGAGCATGGCCGCGGCGGTCGTGCCGCTCACGCTGATATCCAGCGTGGATGCCGGCGCGGCCGTGGCCGTCAGCTGGTCGGCTACGCTGTGCGCCGCTCGCGTGAACAGCTCGGCCATGATATCGTTGCCGACGGACGCGCGTCTCGTCGCTCGGGCCGACGCGTCCGACTTCGACTGGAGGACTAGCTCGCGGTAGGCCGCAGCGACCTTGTCGTGGAACAGCTCCCGCACGAGATGGCTCACGTGCGCGCCGTGCGGACCGTGGCCGTCGAAGACCGAGAAGAGCGTGGCGGAGGGCTCGTCGGCTAGGCGGTCGGCCACGCAGAAGCAGTCCTGGTTCTCCTTGCGGCGTCGCAGCGGGTCGTTGCCTGCGCGCGTGTGGGCGCCCCACCGCAGGCGGCCGCTGGCGGACGTGTAGCCACCGTCCACGGCGCCAGTGTACGCGGCGGACGCCAGCGAGGTCTCGTCCAGGGCCACGCCGGGCACGCCACCTCCGTAGTAGACGTGGTTATCCGCGCGTCCGACCTGCGGAGCCGGGGTCTTCTTCTGGTTAGACGACGCCATCAACGGGTCCAACAGCATGAGCGTCGTCGCCGTACGGGTCAGACGCTTCGAGATCCCTACGCTGCGACGGTGCTGCTGCTGCTGTTTGAGATCGTCGTCGAGCAGCGCGTCATCTAGAGGCGAAAGAGAAGCGCATTAGACCAGAGAGAATCGTAGCGGAGCTGAATCCACGCACCGTCGTCGTCTGTGGAGCACACTTTCGTGAGGATGCAGCCCATCTCGTCCACGCGCTCGTCGATCGACTGGCGCTGGTTCGTCCGATCCCCGGCGTTCTCGATCGGCGTGCTGAGGTCTACACCGCTCAGACTCGGTGGCGGCACTGGACTCGCAGTCGTCGGCGCTGGTGTGGACGCCGAAGGGAAGACTGCTCGGCGAACGAGACGCCGTCGTGGCTGCGCCGGCACGGCGACCGCGGGGCCCTGCGCGTCGTGGTCGCGCGCGCGTCCACTGCCTGGGAGGCTGCTGTGCAGAATGGTAGCTACGGAGGGCGACTCAGGACCTCCTGAGCGCAGCTTGAGGCCGTTGAAACGCACGCGCTGCTGCCGTCTAAAACGCGAGCGATCCCGCGAGAAAGCAGCCCACCAATATGCGCAGACGCGGAGCTGCTCGGGAGAAAGGCACAGACAGTAAACCTAAAAATGGCTGAGATACGTTAAGAACCGGTTCGGTTGGGGCCAGTGCGTTAGTGTGGGTTCATAACAGTGACCTCGCAGTTCAGCAGGACGTCCAGCTGATCCGATCCATCCACCCAGGCGGTCGCCACACACTGGCGCGCTGGAAGAGCGACTCACGCGCGTGGCGTCCACGTGGATGGACCCAGAACAGCAGCGCAGAGTAGCAGCGGCCATCGCGGGGTGGTGGTCATCCTCATCACCGCTGCTTCAGCATGGGACTGACTGCTCGTTGGCAAGGTCTGACCCGCATACATACTGATCTATGTTAATTAGAGTGTACCCACGTTTGTAGCCATGTCATGGGTGTACTTTCTCGGCATTCTACAACGGAGTGGCGCCGCGTCGAGACCGCGCGTTGTCGCCGTGGGGAAGGCGGCGGAGGGCCTGCAACGCGCGGTTCTTCTTCTCGCCGGACGGGTTCGTGAAGATCCAGTCGCGCATGTTCTTTTCCCTGTACTCGGGGAATTGCTCGATGATCGCGTCGTACTTTTCGACCGAGAGGATCAGCATGCTGCAGGACGACAGAGCAATGCACGTCGCGCTGCGTGGGATATCGAAGATCAAAGACTTCTCGCCGAAGAAGTCGAAGCGCCCCTTGATCACCTCAATGTCCGCGCCCACAGAGACCGACGTCTTGTCACGAGACGCTGAGGAGAGGTCGGATGCGACCACGGGACCCTGCGGGATGCGCACGAGCACACTGCCGCTCTCGATCACATACAGACTGCGGCCGCGGTCACCGTATGTGATGATGACATCATTGCGTACGAACAACTCCTGGTCAAAGGACGCTACGACCGCGCGTATGAATGCCTCGTCGCAACCTTGGAAGAGCCGCATTTGCTTGACGAATTCCTGCTTGACGAACAATGTGATGTCTTCTTTGACCGACAAAGGCAGTCCGCTCAGGAGTTCCTCCTCATTCATTCCTTGGCTTTCAGACCAATGGACAATGAAGTATGACTGCATGTGCTTCCAGACGCGTGCAGGGAACTGGTGGAATGTCATGAAATGGGCGACACTCGCGATCTTCTCCTCATAGTCAGCTCGTTGACCTAGTTCCATTTCGAACACTTGACTGAAACCACCCGATAGCATTCCGAAGAGAACGATGGAGGTGATGATCACACCGATCCCAAAAAACGTCTCCCACGCGTTCTGCGGCGCGATGTCGCCGTACGAGACTGTCGTGATAGCACCCATACTGAAGTGATAGGAGCGCGCATACTTGACTTCTACAGGGACCTTACCGACCTCAGCTTCCGTCTCTCGCCCTTCAAATGTGAGCATACCGGCTGTCTTCAGCCACGAAGCGTAGTTGGCGTCGATGGCATTGAACGAAGCACCATAGAACAAGCACGCGACCCAGTGGGCACCAAGCGCAAAGTCAAAGGCGAAGCGGACGAAGTAGATGAAGCTCGCGCGGACGTACGGAAGCTTCATGTCGTAAACCAGGACGCGCTGCAGTCGATCGCCGAGCTCATGTAAATGCGTGATACGCACGACCTTGTTCACGCGAAACACGGCGACTCGATACCACGTGACTTTGACATTCGTCCCTGGGGCATTGCTCAGTGGGGCGAATGGCAAGAGCAGCTCGAACGGGATGATACAGAACAGATCCATCAAATACGTTCCCTTGTGAAGGTAGTTGTCCCGAATTGCGTGTTTTTCGGTGATGAGAATGCCGCGATTCACGAACGTGAAGTAGTTTTTGTTCAGCACGAAGTCGACCACACAAAGCACGTCCATGAAGTACTCGAACAGGAACCAAACGAGGATTTCGGTTTCGTTGTCCTCGGCCGAAAGAAATTCGTAGTCGAAGCTGATGCGGAACGGCACGATGGTGATATAGTAGAGGCAGATGAAGTACATCATCGTATTCCACACGCGGCGAAATTGTGACGTCTCCAAGCAAAACGAAGGCGGCAGCGGCGGGTCGACCCAGATCTCAGCAGTTGTGCTGCCGGCATGCTCAACTGGAAGTGCAGCCATAGTGAGCTGGTGGAGATCGAACACCTTGCGGTCTTGCCGTTGCTGAAAGCGTGTCTTGATCGTGTCTAGGTGATGAACATACGCACTAGTGTGGTGTTGCCCAATTGCATCACCCTGTGCCCCAACGGGAGTATCAACGGTTGACAGAATGGACGGCCTTGATTTCGACTGAAGCGTGCTGCGGTAATCGATACCTAGGCATCGGTGCAGTTTGTGGCTCTTGAAGCCTCCAAGTGATTCCTTCTTTTTGCTGAATCGGCGACGTGCTGTGTATGGTAGACCAGGGGCAACTTTGCCTGAGGTCTGTACCCACATCAGGCTCCTCACAACTGCCCATAGCGATTTATACCCACGAACACTTGACCGATACTGCGGTGGTGGAATATAGCTTTTGGTGCTCTCGGGGCTCGTGAATGTGCCTGGTACGGTAGTCAGGGGTCCTCCTGGATCCTGCGACAGTTGGGTTGAAATCACTCTTGAGTTATCCAGATTCTTCGCGATATTCACGTGCGCGAGAGTCACCGATGCGAGCTTCAGTTTTGCCATGGCAGCTGCCTTTTCTTCAATGGTGGATCGCGTGCTGTCGTCCCAGAGTGCGTTCCACGTTCGGCGATCTATCTGCAGTACTTGACAGCTTCGACTGGCTCGCACAGAAGCGATGTGCCTCGAGCCAGGGATAAAAAACGCCGTTTCTCCAAAAATTTGGCCCGTGTAGACAGCGGCAAAGACGATGTGTGAGCGAGCACAGAAGAGCTCAGCGCGTCCTTCTTTCATGATGTACAAACTCGTACCGAGTCGCTCTTCTTCATAGATGAGGTCGTCCGTGACGTAAATGTGGAGCGTGAGCGCGTTGACAAGAACACGGAGCTGTGCTGCCCTCATTATCTGCGTAAGCTCTGGAATACGGCGCACGACGGAGCCGTACATTTCCTCGAAGAGCATAACGTGAAGCGCCGGTGGTAGGTCTTCAAACGTCGATCGAAGGTTCAGCTCGACAATGCACTTGGACTTGTACTCGACACTTTCAATGGCTCGCTCTCGTAGATATTGTGGAAGATCGTTTTCACGGGCATACTTCTCAAAGCTTTCGACCCGTGCGTTATGCTCACTCTTGTCCTGTGTGAGTCATCACAAATCATGTGAGTACATGCATGAACCAGTCCCGCAAACCGCGCCAACGTACCTTATCGATGTTTGCCATGAGAGAAGTAATGCGCCCGACAACTTGGCCAATGCACATCCAGCCGATGATGCACGTGAGACTCGCGTATACTGTCTCGTATGAATTTCGAGCGAGAACGTCTCCGAAGCAGACGACAGTGAACTACAGTTGAATCACACCGTTAGATACACGCAAAGAAAGAGTACCGTTCGAAACAGGGAGAAAGACTTACCGTTTCGAGACACCAGTAGATCGCCCTGGTGTACTGCACAAGGATCTGGCCAGGATATGCATTGAGAATGGGATCAACGGTCATCCAACTGGCTTTGGCGACGCCATGTTCGGTCAGCAGTCGCCCGAGGAGGAAGTAGATGCTGCCAATGTGGTGTGCTGCCGACATGAAGTAGATGAAGAACTTGAATAGGTCGAACACGCTGAGCAAAGTCGTACTACCCTTCATGAACCTTTCTCGGATGACACCTTCGAGGGCAGCAATGTTCTCAAAGAGCTGCAAGCTCTTAAGAAGCCGTGGCAACCGTGCGACAGTCATGAAAAAGTGGTCACCGTAGTAATACGTCGGCAGCATGCTCCAGCAATCGTTTCTCAGCCATCCTTTCTTGTATCGACGACGAATTGCCACGATATCGACGATGTTATCGCCGTACTCTTCGTATCCGAACCGGTTCCACTTCAGATAGATGTCGGTGTACAGAAACGCATCCGTCACATAGTCGACGATTGTCAGCGCCAGCATCGTCTCTTCGGACGGATCCGAGAGAAACGCGAGTCGGAATGTAATGGAGTAAAAGTTGTACACGATGATCAGACCATGCACAACCCGCCAGACGCGGTATCGATACCGATTGGGGGTGATGATGTTGTTGACTGCGACCTTGGTCTCGCAGTACAGCGACGGCGACATGCCCATGAATTCCAGCGCCTTCGGCTGCACCCGAAAGTTGCTCTTGATGGTCTCGAACAGCACAGATTCAGACTCATGTTTTCGAGTGATCAGAGTCACGATTTGTCGTGCTTGGACTGGAAACTGCCCAGCTAGATTCATAAATGCATCGCGACTTAGCGTTGCAACTTGGGTACCAGTCAACGTGCGTGCGCTGAGCCGTAATGCAGCCCGGTTATCAGGTAGCAGTCCTTCTTCCCCAAAGCAATCACCGTCTTTTAGGGCACACACGGGAAAGCCCAAAGAGTGCTTGACAGAAACGTTTGCGGTGGAAGGATGCGTTGACGCTTGAACCTGCTGCTTGTGCATCCGAAGTTTGTAAATCAGTCCGAAGTAGCATCGAAGGAATGGGTTGGTCACCATGTGCTGACTCTCAAGCATGGATCTTCGGCGTGCAGTGGAGCTCGTTCGCTGGTTGGAATCCATAGGTAATAGAAGCTCGACGTCACCGCTCTGGATGACATACAGAGTCTCCGCAAGATGGCCGTATTCGACAATGACAACGCCTGGAAGAAAGATCTCCGAAGACATCGACAACGCGATCTCGCGCAGCATTATCGCTTGACCTCCAAGAGACGAGAAGATGAAACACTTTCGTATGTCTTGCAGGTATAGCGATGAAGAAAGCTGATGCCGCAGCGAACGCGGCAAGTGCTCCATCAAATTCTCCTCTGACAGAACACTTCCATTCAGCTCCCAGTTGGCTTCGTAGTGGCTACGAATCATCACTCTTAGCTGTCGCGATACGTTGGTTTCAACAAGTGCGCGAGTGATCGCTTCAACCCGCGCGTCTTGGGCCGAGCGGAGCACCGTCACTTGAGAGATCACACTTCCGACAGCGCAGGATGTGAAGTAGCAGATGAGAGCACCCAAAAAGATCCACCAGAAGCCGATTAGACATTCACTGTTCGTGAAGGAGAGAATGTCCCCGTAGCCCACAGTCGACAGCAGCACCAAGCTCCAGTGAAGCGATCGGATATACCGGGCCTTGATGGAGAAGACACTTCGATCGTACACGAACCACGTACAGTTTGCGTACAGTGTTGCTTGCTCGAGACAGTCCGAGAAGGTCACAGGGGTGAGGTCCGGATCGAAGCCGATTGGTAACGCATCATAGAAGTCCTTGTCGTCCGCCAGGAGGTAGAAGTAGCAAGCCATTGCGTTTGCTGTGACGACGCAGAACACGACCACGCTGGTTAAGAGCTGACTTGCGGGGCTTAAGTCGTGCTCAACCATGATCTTTCTCAGCGTGGGCTTTAGCACCACTAGCCGCCCTAAGGCAAGGAGGCGGGCACAGCGCATCAACTCCCGAGTCAAAATATTGAAGCCCGACTGGTCCATAAAGTTCCATGCTGTGGCGATCGGAATGTTGACCAAGACGTCAAACCAGAGGGAGTTTTGAAGCAGGTAGAGTCGCATGAGATCATGAGACTTGGTGACGATACCGTCTCGAGCCTTCGCAGCTGCGGCTGCCACGATGAGATCCTCGCGTATAGACCGTTGCGTTACGTCACGCATTGATTCTTCCCGCTTTAATGCTAAAGCACCACTCGTGCGGGCGAACACGAACACTCGAAAATACCAATCCACGTAGAAGAAGACCTCGACCATCACAGTCGCGAAGTATATCACCCGCTGATTCGCTGTCACGTTCTGTCCAAAAAAGCCGATACGCCATTCAAACGCAGCCTCAAACGGCGCTTCGATCGCAATGAAGATAATAAGGGCTGCCTTGATGCGACGCCACCTCTTACGGAACGACGAGTTTGGGTAGTTCCACGGCTGGCCGTTCATGTCAGCTTTGCTCCCGAAAGTCTGCTGGATGACGTTCAGGATTGTACTTCTCCCAGTGAGGCGCGGCACGTTGGAGACCACGTTCGCAGAGACTGGTTGCAAGCGAATATCCGTAGACGGGATCATGGCAGCACGCCGCTTTTGGTTGGCGACCATTGCGGCGATCTTGAGCTTTGGGAAATGTTTCTCGAGACACGTCTGGAAATGCTCGCGTGACAGACGGAGAACTTCGCAAAAGCTTTTCGCCTCCAGCTCATGCTTGGAACGAGCGTCGTCGTACAGAGCTTCTTCTCCGTACCATTCTTCTTTTCCCAGCATTTGAACACAAATCTTCGACTGATCGAGCACGTTGACCTCTCCTCGAGCGACGATGATGAGCTCGACAGCCTCGAAGAGCGCGAGGATAGTCTGCTTGGGGGACAAGAAATCGAATTCGATGTGCTCCACCACACTACGCAAAAACACTTTGGGCTGTTTGGAAAAGAATGGGACCTAACAACAGCCACAGTCATCATCGTAGCGCTCTCGGACAAAGTAACACGTGCCCATACCTTCGCCAACAAGCGATACTTGACGAAGAATCCACATTGAGCGCGATAGTGTGTCGGTAAATTCAACAGCACCAGGTGCTCGTCGATTCCGTTCCGTGTTCGTTGCATATGCTGATAGAAATTTCGAATTTGGAGCGCCAGCGTTGATGGTACTTTTCGGCTTCGCAAGAACTGTGTGAAGCAAGAGTAAGTATCTCAACCTGCAGTGGCAAACGCATTGACGACGAGCTTACATACCCGCAGAGCTTGCTCCAGACGAGTACTGACGCCGTTCTCGATGTCAGCATCGCGCCTGCTAAAGTAAAATGAACAAGACGCAAGGAACGCGGTCGCCCAGAGACCGCTGATGTACTGGACAACAACGCAGTAGTTCGTCTCCATCTGTGTTGCTGGCACGAGATCGCCTTGGCCGAGTGTCGTAACTGTCTTTGACGCCCAGTACATCGAACGCACGTACTGTCTCCAGAGCTTCGCCTGCTCCATGTTGTCCTTGAGCACCCAGGAGCCCGGGATCGGTGTCTTAACGCAATACTCGGATCTTAGCCCGCATTGGTAGTTCGCGAGGAACATGTAGCCGCAAGCTGTCAAATGGCACAGGTACAGTCCTATCCAGAAGAGGTAGAACGGAGTCGCGAGCGTGCTGAAGGAGAGCCACTGCGCCCACCGAAAGCGACGGCACTTGAGCAGCAGGACAGTATACGCTGGGGCAAGTGAGTACCC
>JAADVE010000024.1:0-50132 GCA_023334595.1 Pythium utonaiense | reverse complement strand
GAAAATCTAGCGAATGCGACACCTCGCCACTGGTACTCACAGAAAATGGAACACCTCGGGTCCTTCAACTTTGTCTACATGAGGATGCAGCAGGGCGTGCAGCCTGCGGGCAGGCGCTCCGCCTCCTCCTTCTTGCGGCGTCGCGCATCCATCTTCTGATGGTCGACGTTGGATCCACGCAGGTACTCCAGGTCCTCGTCTGAGTCGATGCGGATCAACCCGGAGGACCCGTCGTCGGTCTCCGCTGGCGTCGGCAGTGTCGACTCGAAGGGCAGCTCGCCCTTGAACGAGCGGGGCTTGTAGAACGAACCGTCGGTCAGTGCCAGGTCGTCGCCACCTCCGCGGATCCGCAGGAAGGACTCGTTCGTGATGGTGTCGTTCTTGAGGTAGTCATCAGCACTGAACCGAGACGCTCGCGTCTGCTGGGCCGACGACTCGTTCGCCTCTGCTGGGTTGGAGGACGCAGAGCCTACGGACCGACGATCAGCAGTGCTGCCAAGCTCCGAGTAGTCGTCGTTGTCGGCTTCGGAGCCGTGCGGGGACTTGATCGAGGCCGTGAGGGCTTGCAACCAAGCTGCCGAGTCTGCTGAGGTGGCAGCAGTGACGCGCATCACGCGGTCCTTGCCCATCAAGATCCGAAGCGTGTTGGCCTTGGTGCTGTCGACGATCACACCCTTGACGGTGCCATGGCCTTGAGCTTCGCCACCGACGTCGCTGAAATACATCAACGCGCCATTCTTGAGTGTGAAGTAGCGCTTCTTCCACGTCTTGAACACTTGACCTTCCTTCTCCAGCCATCCGCTTTTCACTGGATACGTCGGTCCACCGCCAGTTGTGGGAGATGCCGGAACGCTCTTGACGCTGACGACACCCAGAGCCGAGTACCGGCGTTCCCTGCCGTCAGCTAGACTCGCTCGCTGATCGGCAAGGACTCCCCACAGTGTGAGCAGCCATTTCTCATACTCGTCCTTGGACTCGGCTGCGACAACGAGACGCCTGCCACCAACCACGGTAATTACCAGCCCGAACTGGGCGGACGAAGTCTCTTCCACTTGCGTCACTTCGAGGGAGCGAATCATGGCGCCGCTTGCGCTCTTGAAGTACTTGAGCGTTGTACCGCTTAGCGTGAAGTACCGTCGTTTCCACGTCTTGATGCGGCCACCTTCCTTGCGGAGCCATCCAGCGCAGCCACGACGCTCTTCCGAGACTGAATTGTTGCTGCCTTGCTTGCGGAGTTGCTTCGACTCGGAAGAGGCCCCATCGCTATCGTAGCTAGTGCTATCGTCGTTATTACCTTCGCTTGCGCTGCTGTCCCACGAGTCCTGGTGGTTCAGGTCAGGTTTGTTGCGCATGGCTGCTTCCCACTCGCCAAAGCCTGAGGATCCACGGTCACCATCCATGTCATCAAACTCGTCAAACTCAAGATCGTCGACATCTCCGGGAACACCGCCTTCGTCGTTCATGTCATAGTCGAAGTCCCTCTTGAACGGCAGCTCTTCTTGGGTAAAGCTCCTCTGGGACAACACCGTCTCGGAGATATTGGATGCATCCTTCAGTGCCTCGTGCCATCTCGAGAAATCTTCGTTGTCTGCTGCCACGACATGGAGAAGGCGTCCATTTTGGAAGCGAACGTCGAGACAAAGCGGTCGTTGGTTGCCCTCCGAGACATCAAATACTGTGCCTGAGCCTAGCAAGTCCCCATTCATCGTATCGTAGTACATCAGCCGATTCCGTTGGATGACAAAATATCTTCGCTTCCACGTCTTCAGCATTTGTCCTCTCTTCAGCAGCCAGCCTGCTTGGGTGTTGTCCCGACTCAACGGAGGCGCGATGGAGGTCTCGCTTGGTGTGGCTACCACTCGATTAGAGACGTCTGCGGCCCGATTCAATATCTCAAACCATGCGTCGATATCTGCTCTCGTCTCGGACGAGATACGGAGAAGGCGGCCATTCTGGAAATGAACATCGAGCGAGTTGGCGGTGACGGAGTTGTGTGTGACTCGAATGACGATTCCGCCTCCTAGCACGACGCCGTTCATCTTGTCAAAGTAGTGCAGTGCATCACCTTCCAAAACGAAGTAACGACGCTTCCACGACTTAATTAATCCCCCCTCCTTCATGAGCCATCCCGATTTTTCCGTCGGTGGCGGAGGAGCAGGTTGAGCCTTGGGCTCGAATGGTGCAGCGTTCTGGATCATCGGGCGAATCACAGGTGTCGCTAGTGGCTTGGGTTCCGGCGCGGTTGGAGTTCCTACAAGATCGAACAGAGCATGGATCCACGCCTCCGTGTCGGCTGTGTTCTCCGCCTTCAGCCACAGCGTGCGTCCTGACATGAGCTCGACTTCCATCTCCGAGTCATGTCGCACTTCCACGCCAACAACGATGCTCTCACTCATAGCTGTGGCTGTTGGCGTCTCCCGCTCGACTAGCATTGCTCCATTGAGCACGAAGAACATCCGCTTCCAGTCCGACTTGCCGAATCCTTGCTTGATGAGCAGCCAGCCTTCCCGATACACACCAGTATAGGAAGACGGGCGATTTCCTTCCTCTTCACTGCCTAGGAACGGGTCAATCCGTGAAGATGTTGCACGTAGTAGCACAGGCGTTCCCAGCACAGCAGCAATGCTTCGCTCCCACTCGATCAGATCCTCTCGCGTATCGGCCGCGAGCCCCACCACGCGTCCAGACTCCAGCTTCAGGTCCACTGCGTTAGGCCGCACGCGGCTGAGCGCCACAGCCTTGATCCACAGCGTCTCGATGGCCTCTCCGCCCTTGCTGGCATAGTACGTGAACGTAGGACCAGCGAGCACGCCGTACCGCTTCTTCCAGCTGCCTTGGACGTGGGGCTCGCCCACCGTTACCCATCCTTCCTGTGTCACGCTGATATGATTGCCCTGCGCCAGCGACCCGCGCGGCACGCCCCTGGCTGCCTCCTGGTAATCAAAATCGCTTTCGTGCTGCTGGTTGTCGTCCGACTCGAGCTCCGTGTCCATCGCCAGCGACGACTCGGCCAGCCACCGCGCACCCTGGCCGTACGAGTCGTTCTTCTCCATCGATGGCCGCTGGACCTCCGTGGACTGGTAGTACTTCTGCACCGACTCGACGGGCGCCGACGGCCTGCCGTAGCCGTACGCTACGGCGTCCCCGTCGTCCTGCTCGTCGTGGATGTCCGTGCCGAACAGATTCGTGGCGTTCACCGACTCCTCTCGCTCGCGCAGCAGACTCGGCGCGCCTCCACCGCTCTGGCTCTGCTTGGGCGGGGCCACCGCGAACTGCAGCTTGCGCAGCCACGCGCGCGCGTCCTCGGGCGTGGGCGGCTTGAGCTTGAGCAGCTGCGACTTGCGCTCGCACGTGATCAGCAGCAGCAGCTCCGCGTCGCGGCTCTTGGTGTCGGCGCTCACGAGCTCCACGCCGGCCACGGTCACGCGGCCCTTCTCGTCCTCGGCGCGGCCATAGATGTTCTGCGACGCGAAATAGCTCAGCTCGCGGCCGCGCAGTACGAAGTACCGCTTCTTCCAGTTCTTCACCTTGCTGCCCTGCTTGAACGCCCAGCCCGCGTGGTCAATGGCGCCGCTCATCGCGCGCCGTCGTGGGTTTTGTTGGCGAAAGCGCCGATAATGGGGACGAACAGGAGTGGCGTGGCCGCTGTGGGAGAGTTGGTGTCGGTGGAAAAACCAACGAAATAATGATCGTTGGCGACGCCAACAATACTTCGCCGCTCACTCCTTCCACCGCCGACACCCGCCACGACAGATGCGGCAGGCGCATACGGAACCCACTTGACAAAAAGTTGGGTCTGATGGACCTTCAATTTTAATACAAACCAGACCGTGAGAAACAGAACAACTCGGTGTGAATCATACCTCTAATATTACATATATGTTACAAATTCGGCATGTCTCGGGGAGCCGTTGGATATTGTGGATGGGAGGTGTACATGGGGCCCTCAATGGAAGAGCTCCTGCGTTGCGCGAATGAGATCGTAAATGAAGATCCACGCTCGTCTGTGCTCGCATGGGAAAGAGCCACTGAATGGATTGCCTACGAAGTCGCCTAGAGTACTATGTCTGCGTTCAGACCGTGTTGAAGTAGCGGTCGCCGTAGTCGCCGAGGCCTGGCACAATGTACTTGTGGTCGTTCAGGCCGCGGTCCACCGCCGCAGTGATCACCTTGACCTCTGTGCAAGCGCAAGGACACTCTCATCAGCTCCACAACCATGAACCAATAGCTACGAGGCTTCTCTACTCACTCGGGTACGCCGCGAACAGCGTGTCGATGCCTTCAGGACATGAGATGACGTTGAGGAAGACGATCTTGTCTTCGGACACACCGGCGTCGATCAAAGTCTGCCACATGTCACAGACGTCAATCGCGTTGCCGTCGTAGCCATTCATTGCCCAACAGAATCGCATTGATACGCACCTTAATGGCGAGCAGCACGCTTCCAGCCGTGGCAAGCATCGGGTCCACGACAAGCACGTTCTGGAACGTAGCGACCTGAGGCGGCAGCTTCGAGTAGAAGAGCACGGGGTGCTTGTCCGCCGAGCTCTCATCGCGCTGGATCAAGATCTTGCCTGCATTGTTTTCACGAACCAAACAACACGTCAGTACTTGTGTCTCTCAATGCGAGCAAGAATGCACACGCACCGACAGAGATCTTCGGCTCGCACTTCATCACAGCGTCGAGCAGCGAGTCTCCGGCGCGGATGATCGACACCGCGCACGTGCGCTCGACCGGCACGAGGCCCGTGAAGGCGTCGGTCGTTGGCGTGATCACCGTGGCGGACTCGGTCGCGCAAGTCGCCAGTCCTTCCTCCGCCAAAATGCTGCAATACAACAACGTCAGTCAGCCTCCACGCACCGCGCCAAAGATCCAATCAATTGCGCATGCACGCACCGCATGAGGCGGTCGGCGTAGTGCTTGAAGTCCACGTGCGGCGTGGTCTGGTCGCGCAGCTTGATCAGCAGCGTGGGCAGCGCTCTGTGCTTGAGCACCTCCAGGTTCGGGTACTTGGCGTCCAGGGCCGCGATCGTCTCGATGCTCGCCATTGCGTTCTGTTGGTTGTTGGCGAAATCCGCGTTTGGTTCTGTTGGTGACCGAGTCGACCACACCACGCTCGGCAGCAACGACATGGATACACCGCACAAACTTATATTACCTGCACAACTTAATACTTCCGTTCCTTCCAGTAGCTCAAGCCTCCTACCAAAATGTCGTAGCTCGCGGCGATACACAGGTACGCCACCACATCACTGCCGCCGCTGATGTGGATGCGCTGGCTGTGCTTGTACTTGCACGTGGGCACGCTCAGCGTGCTGCTGCATACCGACTCCCGCGCCGCTCCCGAGATCTCGCTCATGGTCATGTAGTGGAGGAACGCGTCGCCCTCGGGGGACTCGGCCTGCTCGATGGAGAGCGCGGTGGTCACGCGGCCACGGGTGATCACCTCCGACATGAGCAGACAGCGGTAGCCCTGCACCTTCTTCGACTTCTTCACGAAGCAGATATTCTCTTCGCGCATGGTGCTCTGCTGGCCGTCGGGCACGAGCCGCTTGATCGCGACCATGTGGTACGGGTTCATGTGATGCATGTACCGCTCGAGTGTCAGCGTCGCCAGCGCGCCGTAGCTCACGTGACGGAACGTCCATTCCTTTCGGGACGTCCGCACGATCTCAAAGAGCTTCCGCCGTCCGAATGCGTAGATTGGACACTTGGAGAGACCACGCCATGGCCGGAAGTTGCGCTTGTCCATTTGATACACCTATAGGATTGGAGAAACATACGTGGTGAGCTGGTGAAGAGGATACAGTTCAGTGGCAGAGGGCTGGGACGCACCGTATCCGTGTAGAATGACAAGATACCACGTGTCCACATGAGCGACTCGCTGGCCACGACGGAGAACCGGGCACTCTCTTCTTCGTGCTGCTTGTACAGGTCGACGAAGCGGTCGACAGACCGTACGTAGGTCTCACATAGGCACTTGGCGGCCTCGTCCCCAGCCTGGGTCGAGGGCGCTGTGGCGGCGACAACGGCTTGATCGTGTGAAGCGACGAACTTCTGAATCTCTTTGTAGAACACGGCTCCCTTCGTAACGTTGATAAGTTTCAGGTACGCAGGATGGAGGAGGACTTGGTCGATGTCCGAAATGAACTCCAGCACGTCGACGATCTCGTCGGACAGCTTCACAGCCGACGGGTACAGGCGCTTGAGCGATCTGTCAGCAGCCACGATATCAGATCACAAGAGAGCGGCAGAGGAGCCACGCTCAACAGCAACTCACCCGAGGAGAGTGTCGCGGAAGTAGTTGGTCTCGATGAGTTTCAGGTGTTCGAGGATCGCATTGTCGCGTGCCAAGGTCTTGAGCACCTCGAGCACCTTGGTCGGGGTGCAGTCAAACACAGTCCGCGCGAGTCCGACCGAGATCTCATACCGGAACGTCGTCTTCGAGTGCCAGCCCCACATTCGCTTGTCCTTGTTGGGCCCCGTCACAGCCTTCGGCGCCGTGACCAATGCTATTTCCACGCGGTTCGGCAGAATGTGCTCGGCTGTAGAGTGCACATACACCCCATCAGATGCATGCTCCACATCGCCATCCACTCACTGGGCAGCCACTCACCTCTCAGCATCGTCTTCGGGTCGTGCAGTTCACACAGATACGTCGGGAACACGCCGATCTCCTCCTCGTCCGCGTCCAGATCTTCGTCGTCTGGCTCTGGCGCGTCGGCTTCCGAGTCGATCTCCGAGGTCCTGTCGGTCTCTGTCGGCGACTCGGTTTTCACGCTGTCCGAGTGCGCGCTGTCCTTGGCCTGCTCCTTGCTGTGCGCGGCCGCCGCCGCGTCCTTGGCCGCGCTCATCGGCATGCTCTTCTTCTTCGCGAGCTCCCACTTCTTGGTCAGCAGCTCCTTCGCCAGCGACGACGACGACGGCGGCTGCGTGTCATTCGAGCGCGGCGTCAGCGTGATGTACGAGTCCGTGCGCGTCGCCCGCGGCGTCACCGGGGCCTCCGTCGTGGCCGCCTGCATGCTGCTGTGGCGCTGGTGATGGAGTTGAATGTCTCTGCCTGGGACTTGCGGTGCGTGCGGGCAGGACACCCGCACCCACGACCCGAGTCAGACCCGCGCAGGCGAGCAGCTCCCAGTCTAACCTGGCGGCGGCGGATAGACGGCGACGGCGAGGAGAAGGGGCGGTTCGGGGTCGGGAACCCAAAAACCCAACGGCGCGCGAGCTGATTGGTGGCCTGCTGCTCCCCTTACCCTACCGGCGGCGAGGGCCGGTGAGGAGTGATGGTCTTCTGGAGCCACTCCAGTTCAGCACCAACAAAAAAGAGCGTGCGGCGCTGATTCGATGCCGGCATTCAGCCGCTTTTCATCCAGTTTCGGCACGGTTTCGCACTGCCCTCACCGGTTGTCCCACCCAATCCCCAAGCCGCTTGGCAAGCGGGAGGGGGCACTGTTCACCCGAAGCTTCGCCTCACAGCGCGGCCTCCCTTCCGTTCCAAAGTGGGTGATGGCGGGGGATGGTGCAGCTTGCGAATCACTGCATCCAGATCCGCGGGTGTGAAGCGTCACACACTGTCAAAGGACCGGGTTGGATCGGATCACCGCTGGCATGCCGCCAAATTTCGAATAACTGGGCATCAACTGGATCGTACTGTACTTTTGTCCTAATCATGGTGCTTGGGGCGTGGGGTGGGCGCTTCGGGTCCCTTCATGAAGCTACCGACTGCAGCTGAATGGCTCGCGATGCAATTCTCACGTCACGTCGGCATCCACAACTCGTGTGAACATGCCAACAAAGAAGTCATTCCTGTCATCTCAGCACAAAGCTCAGATCGACGTGAAGTCGAGAAAACAAGAAACGCCAACAACAACCAACAAAAAGAGAACTTCAAGAAAGAGCACCAGCGACGTAACTGCGGTTCGATTTCGTCGACTGCGTGGACTGGATTTATTTACGTTAAGAACGCGTGGTCATGATCTGATACCGCATCATCTACTGTCTTGCGTGTTCTTAACTGATCTTGTCACGAAGCGACGCGACTGTTGAACCGCGATCTTGCGGTTGTATCATGGCTCGCCAGCTCCGCACAGCCACAGAAAGGCAACACACTCGTCCGGTTTCGTCCCTTTCCACCACGTGCGACTTGTGAGCGGTGCATTGAAGCGACGCCCCCCACGCAATGGCTGGTCGCCTGGGCGGCGGATCCGCTTTATCAACCAATTCGTTCTTTGCCTGCGTGGAGAAACCGAGAGACGAAGATGAAGCCCAGTGAAGCGCAGGACTACTATGAACTCTACGATGATGTTGCTGTGTCAACCAGTGATGTCTGTGATGCCAGCAAGACCACGCGTCCGTACAACCTCAAGGCCATCGCCACCTCTGCGGCAGTGGTCGTAGCTATGGGCGTAGGAGGCGCGGTGCTGATGTCCGGTTCCTCCCCACAACTCCGTGTGGCCCGATCGGTGCTTAAGACCGCCACGCAATCTGCAGCCTTGCAAACGACTGCTGTCTGTCCTCGTGTTGAGGCGGATACGGATTTTGTCGGCAACGACATCGGCAGTGTCCTCGGCAGTGGCGCCGCCGACTGCTGCACCAAGTGCACCCAGCGCTCGGGCTGCGGTGCCTTCACGTGGACCAACTACAATGGCGGCACGTGCTGGCTCAAGAGTGTTAAGGGTGAGACAGCCACAAAAGCAGGCGCTGTGTCCAGTGTGGTCAGTTTGTCCACCGCTGCCGTTTGTAGCCTCGTCGAGCTCAACGTGGAATATGTCGGCAACGATATCGGCAACGTCGTGGGGTCTGGTGCACAAGACTGTTGCACCAAGTGCTCTCAGCGCGCTGGATGTGGAGCCTTCTCTTGGACTAACTACAATGGTGGCACGTGCTGGCTCAAGAGTAGCAAGGGGGTAGCTAAGGCGGCAGCAGGAGTCGTCTCGGGCATCCCAGCGACGAAAGCTGCGTCAGATCCACCACTGACACCGTCGACAACGGTGCCGACTGGCACGACCGTCACAAGTCCTTTTGTAACATCATGTCCGGTGTACTACAAGGATGTAGACTACGTGGGCATGGACGTGGGCAGTGTTCCTGGAGCGGCACCGGCCGACTGCTGCTCCAAGTGCATCCAGCGCCCGGGTTGTGGAGCGTTTTCGTGGACCAACTTTAATGGCGGCACATGCTGGCTTAAGAGCGTTCGGGGCTACGCGACGGACAAGATCGGCGTCACCTCCGCCGTCGTGGTCGTTTCGCTGCCAGCTCCGTCGCCAGCGCCTGCGCCACCTCCCAGTCTCCCGATCGGCCACATCTTTGGTGGTGTTCCGGCAACCAAGACGGACGAGTTTGGCAATCCGGAAGCCTATGCATCTCGTACGTTGGATATGCGTTTGAATGTCTCGAGTTCCTACTTGGTCAGTGACTGTCGATTGAATTCTGCTATTAGGTTGCTCCTTACCGTACTACACGAGCAAGAACAACAAGATCTACGCCACTGCGCCGTTCACAGGCGAGACCCAAGTCATGTCCATCAAGGGTATCAACTGGTGAGCTCCCATGGAAAGCTCTTGTATGTAAGAGTCGCACTGACTGGTATGGCGTTGCTGGAATCGCAGGTTCGGCATGGAGACGTAGGCTCAGTCATTGCCTTCAGCTCACTCCGCTTCGTCCATTTCTAACGTCTATGATGCTGTAGAGCGGCGACAGTGCCTCATGGCTTGTGGTATAGTGAGAAGAACGGGTCCACTGCGGTACGTCTCTGTCGCCCATTATTTGGATGATTTGCCCTTTTACCATAGCTGCTCCGGATCATAGTACTCGATCGCCGCTTTCCTCGCTCGCAACAACTTCAACAGCGTGCGTCTGCCGATCTGTATGGAGAGCCTGCTGAAGAACATCATCCCGGACCAAACCCGTATCAATGCAGCCGCGAATCGTGCCATCAAGACCGACACCTACCTGAACCTGCTCAAGACGATTATCAAGGCGCTCGGTTATCGACAGATCACCGTGCTCATCGACATCCACACACTCACGACCAAGGATATTGGCGCTCTATGGTACAGCGACAAGATCTCTGAGGCTCGGTACATGGAGGGCATCGACATACTGACGAGGGAACTTTGCTACAACGAGTTCTTTAACGTCATTGGAATCGACCTCAAGAATGAGCCATACGATGCCACGTGGGGAGACTATTCCGCCAAGGACTTCCGAGCCGCCTCCGAGCGACTTGGAAACCGCATGCTCAACAACTGCGAGAACTGGCTGGTGTTTGTCGAAGGTACTGCAGATGCCTATGCGTTTACGAATAGCGCGGGGGCTACGCGCTATGCTGGATGGTGGGGTGGCGGGTTGATGAAGGCGCAGCAAATGCCAGTCAATCTCGACAAACCCAACAAGGTCGTATACACACCACATTTCTATTCACCAGCCGTGTGGCCCACCGGCTACTACTATGGCGAAAACTACGCCGAGCTCTCGGACGCGCAGCTCAGGGAGAACACACAGAAGGCGTTTGATGGCCTATTCGGGTACTTGGCTCAGAATCCATCGAACCCAGCCGTTGTGTTGGGCGAGTTTGGCGGTCTCTTCACTCTTGATCGCCACGCAAAGAAGACCATCCAGCGAGCGTTCTTGTACACGGTGGAGCTGCTCACTCGCCAAGGCTTCGCGGGTGGCTACGTGTGGACGCTGAACCCAGAGAGCGGCTACGACTGGAACCCAGCGAACACCCAGGGTATGTGGCAGGAAGGTCTGCTCCTCAGTGACTGGCGCACGGTCAACGAGCCGTTCTTGGCTGCTCTCAAGCCCATGGACGCCATGGCAGATCTCAAGTTCCTCAAGTGCTTCGCCCGGCCCTCACTCTTCTGAGACCTCGGTCTTGAAGAATTCATCGCCCACAGTATACATACACCATCTCACACCGTTCTCAGAGTACGCCCACCAGGTCTCTGTCGCTGCGTGCAACCTGTAGCCCAGCCTTTCAAGAGCTGCTGTCTGGTCAAGGGAAAGGTGGGGAGCGTCTGCGACGTGAGACTCCACCAGAGGAATGGATACAACTGGCGGTGCAATGTACTGATTCAAGATGTCTCATTTTGATGTCCGACAGACCGCGCCCTGTTTCTGTCGATGTCACTAAAGTGGACCGTTGAATCTTCGTTCGAATTTCATCCAATCAGCGTCGTCCACCTGTTTGTGACTGCGGCCACCACGGGGGTACAGGGAATAGGGGCCGCAGCGTACCCCATGCGTACCCCAGCGTACCCTCCTGACACCTGAAAAGACCTCCTGACACCTTGAAAAGAGCTCTTCATTTTCCGAATCCAATCGCCGCCACGCGGACGGATCCCATCTCTTTCTCTCTCGCCCCGCATCTCTCATGCTGCGCACCTCCGTCTCCCCGCTGCTGCGCCGTCTGCAGCGCGTCACCGCGCCAAAGGTGCTGCCCACGCGAGCGGCTCTCTCTGTGGCCACGTCTCAGCGAGCCGTCCTCGGCCTGGGCCGCGCCACTAGCCACGCACTGCGCCACTCGTCGACCGCGACGCGTGCGTCCTCGCTGCGCCCTGTGGCGCTGGCTGCCTCTACGCAGCAGCTCGACGCCGAGCAGAAGTTTGCGCGCGTCGCTGGCGTCCTGCTGGCACTCCTGGCCTCGGGCGGACTGGTGTTCCACGAGGACCTCGCCGAGTGCTGCGGCATCGTGGGCGTCGTGGGCAAGAGCGCGGACGCGTCCGACTTCCTGCTCGAGGGCGTGACGATCCTCATGAACCGCGGCTACGACTCGGCCGGTATGTCGACCATGCAGTACAGCGAGACGGGCTCGGCCGAGATCACGACCACCAAGTTTGCCTCGCAGACGGGCACCGCGGACTCGATCCACTTGCTTCGCCAGTCCAAGGACGCCCACAAGGGCAACACGGTGGGCATCGCGCACACGCGTTGGGCCACGCACGGTGCCAAGACGGACGTGAACTCGCACCCGCACTCGGACATGAACGGCCGCGTATCGGTGATCCACAACGGCACGTTCACCAACTACAACGAGATCAAGCAGGAGCTGCTGAGCGAGGGCGTGGTCTTCTCGTCGCAAACCGATACGGAGGTCGCGGCGCAGCTCATCGGGCACCTCATGGGCGAGGGCGCGGACGTGCTGACGGCGACGCGCATCGCTCTGTCGCGACTGGAGGGTACCTGGGGGCTGTGTGTCATGGCCCGCGACGAGCCAGACAAGATCGTGATCGCGCGTAACGGCTCGCCACTGTGCATCGGCTACGGCTCGAACGAGATGTACGTCGCGTCCGAGACCACGGCGTTCAGCCGCTATACTAAGCGCTTCGTTTCACTCCAGGACGGCGAGGTCGCGGTCATCAAGGCCGACTCGGCCGAGCTCAACCCTGTGGACGAGAAGGAAGGTTTCCTCCAGCGCTTCCCGACTAGCCGTCTCGCTATCGCCCCTGATGTGAAGGTGCGTCTGTCTCCTGCGCCATACCCGCACTGGACGATCCGTGAGATCATGGAGCAGCCCAAGGCCGTGGCCGCTGCGCTGGGCTATGGCGGCCGCGTGTCCGACGACCACGTGTACCTCGGTGGTCTGGAGGCTGAGAAGGAGCGCATGCTCGCGATCAAGCACCTGATGATCACGGCGTGTGGCACGTCGCTCTACGCCAGCAAGTACGTACTGATGTCTTTGAGGGAAACGAACGTGTCCAGCCTAGCGATTTGATTCTCACGGTTGTGCTTTTGTGTCCACTAGGTACGGTGCCAAACTCATGCGCTCGCTTCACTCGTTTGACAGTGTGAGCACGGAGGACGCGTCCGAGTGTGCGAGCGACCGCCTGCCTCGTAAGGACGGCGGTCTGCTTGTCGTCTCCCAATCGGGCGAGACCCTCGACGTCACGCGTGTGCTCAAGACCGTGGAGGCGATGGAAGCGGACATCCCTATGTTCTCGGTCGTGAACTCGGTCGGCTCGTTGATCGCGCGTACTACCAAGTGCGGCGTGTACCTCAACGCCGGTCGTGAGAACGGTGTCGCGAGTACCAAGGCCTTCGTCACGCAGGTCACGGTCATGGGTCTGATCGCCGCGTGGTTCGCGCAGAACCGTCCTGACGGCAACCGCACCAAGATGGACGAGCTCATCCAGGCCATGCACCGCCTGCCGATCGCCATCGGCATGGCGCTGCGCACGCGTGAGCAGTGCGCTCAGATCGCGGAGAAGCTCAAGGACTCGGAGCACTTGTTCGTGCTGGGTAAGGGCTTTGCCGAGCCAATCGCGTACGAAGGCGCGCTCAAGATCAAGGAGTGCACGTACCTCCACGCTGAGGGCTTCCCGGGCGGTGCGCTCAAGCACGGTCCATTCGCGCTCATTGAGAACGGCAAGGAAGGCAAGTTCGGTGCGACGCCGATCATCCTGATCGTGCTGGACGACGAGCACGCCAACTTTATGAAGACAGCGGTGGAGGAAGTGCGCGCGCGTGGTGCCCACACGATTGTGATCACTGACCGCCCGTCGCTCGTGAAGGACATCGCGGACACCATCGTGCAGATCCCGTCGAACGGCCCGATGACGGCGCTGCTGGCGTCGGTGCCGCTGCAGCTGATCGCGTACGAGCTCGCAGTGAAGAAGGGCATCAATCCGGACGTGCCGCGCAACCTCGCCAAGGCTGTCACGGTCGATTAGAGACTTTACTTGGAGACGACCTGCACGAGTGAGCGGTCCCGCAGTCCGGCTTGCTGCAGTGTGTCTTCCATGGATGTGAGTTGCTTGCCGTTACTTAGATACAAATCAAACTGGTCTTCATTCTGGTACCGTGTCTGCTTGCGCACGATCGCACTCTTGAGGAGACGCACACGCTTCGTGGGGTAGATCTTGACTGTGAGCACGAAGCCTCCTTGCAAGCGACAGCTCACCACGATGCGATCACTACCTTGTCCCCCGCTTGCCTGATTTCCTTCAGCGGTCATGAACAGCCCACGCCGCGACGAGGAGCCTCCGTCATCCTCCCCTGAGCGTGCGGCAATCGGTGCGAGCTGGTTCACGGCTGTAGATTCACTCGTCACTGTACTGTCGTCGCTGTCAAAATGAACGGCGCGCATCAATGCAGAGGAGGCAACCTCACCACCATCATGAGCTGGCCGCTTGGTTGAGGCTGCAGCCACTGGACGCACCAGCTCATTCAGCCCATGCTTGAGTGCGAGTGCATTGGCACGGTGCTCTCCGTGAGGCAGCTTTCTCAACCAGTCGAATGGATCCAATGCTGGCTCAGTATGCGCATCAGCTGCGTTCGTCTTGCCCCTGCCTCTCGATGGGGAGCCAAGCAATGGCATGGACCTGGACGAGGTCAGTTGCCGCTGTGTCTGGTCTCCCGTCTCTCGTTTTCTCAGCAGCTTCTCCTGCTGCAGTATGACTTGACGCTTGTGTTTCGCGTAGTGATCCGATGCATCCCAGGCCTCCGCGATAGCATTCGACGGTAACCCTCTCGCTGGAGACCAGTTCATCTCTCGCCTGTCTTTGGACGCACTGAAGACCGCGGCGGATGGCAAATCTGGCGTCGCCATTCCTGTCGTCTGAGACGTATCCCAGAGGCGTTTGATCTCGTATTGTGACGGACCGAGCGGACACGCTGGAACAATCGCTTTGTGTGTCGCACGTGGAGCACGCTCGAAGCTCACGCCAGGAACCGCCCACTTCTTCACAGGTTTCGCTCGCGTTGTCTCCGTTTGATTGGGTTTCGGTGCTGCAGTGCGCTTCTCGGGGCGATCCAGGCCACGAGCGGCTTTCGTGAAGGAGCCGAGCGGTGCTGGTGGGTGCAAGGATGACGACAACGCAGTGTCTGCTGCATGAGACTTTCGCGGGGAGAGCTGGACCACTTCCTTCTCGATCGCTTCAAGTTGAAACGGATCGCGCGGGGCGACGCACGAGAACACAGCAGAGGGCCGCGCTGGTTCAGCAGTTTGGCTCTTCCAGAGCGTCGAAGCCTCGTATGCACCAGGCCCTGGAGTTATCTGCATCAAGTCAGCTGCGATACCTGACACAATAGGTAGTTGCAGCTCCACTCACCAGCTGGGCGAGACGCTCCCGTTGTTCTTCCGTCTCATCTTTGCCGTATCCTGGAGGTACGCGGAACCGACGCTCCAGTGACTGCGTGTCTACCTCATTCGTCTTCTGAGCCTCCAATTGTACGAGGAGGCGGAAGACGTCGCGAGTTACGAAGGGCTTGCCCGTGGTCGTAGCCATATTCAATGCCTGCAGATCGATGACTTCACTCACGATGGCAGCCGCAGCTTACCAATCTGACCATATAATTAGCACTGCCGATATCCAGACGCTCGAAATGGATCGGTATCTAGACACTCGCGCTCGCTGGTTCCTGGTGGCGACACTGCTCTTGAATACTCTCGAGTCGCTCTTTGATCAAGTGCTGAAGGCTGAGCGTCTCTTGCTGCATCTTCAAAATGGAATCGACGATGTCGCTCGACACCGTGGGATCTACCACCACTCCAAGAGGAACTGACATCACCGCAGCAGATGCAGTAGAATTCTGCATAGACGAATATGTAGCAGTCGTCGCTGAAGATGTGTTCACGCCTCGTCGGCGAGACCTCGTGGCCGCAGAATCGACCAGCGATCCAGATCCTTGCGCGGTCGCTCGACGTCGCGCTCGGTCGATCACTTCAATCAACTCGTCGATCTTCTCAACTTCCTCTGTCCACTTGCGTTTGCTGTTATGGACAAGCAAGAGCGAGTGAGCACAGCGTATCACCGAACAGTTTCCATCGTCATGAGCAGACCCAGCACGCACCTCGATCTCCTGCGCGATTTAGTCGCTATCTGTTCGTTGCTCTGTCGCGCCAGCCCTCTTCCGCTGGCTTGAGCCACAACACTAGACGAACCCGCTTGCTTGCTCACTCGCTGGGCGTCCTCTGCGCTTGCCCGCGAGAGCCGCTCCTGTCTCTCGCGACTGCGGTTGCGGATGAGTTTGAGGAACTCGGGATACGACAGCCGCGGGTGGTCCGCACTACCGCCCTCGCGCACGAACTGCGCAAAGCTCTGGTGCAGCAGAAACTGGCACTCGTCTCTGTCGGGCAGCTTCCCCTGGGTCTTCGCGTGGTCTGCGTACCGCTGGAGACACAGGAACTGGAGGTGCTTGCTGAAGTTCTTCCGCTTGAACCGCGACGCCGACGCAGTGGCCACGGCCATCGCCAGTGGCGCGGCGACCGCGTGCGCGACATCAGCGTCCTCCGAGTCCACGGCGTGGCCGTCGCTCTCGCCCAGCGCGCTGTCCACGGCGTCGGGATACGGCGGCAGGTCGGCGAGCGGCACGAAGTCGGCCACGTCGCCGTGCTCCACGGACGCGCCACTGACCGCGTGGTGCTCTCTGCCCACCGCCGCTACGCCCAGCGCATGGCTCTCTCCGTCCACGGCTGCCACGGCCACCGCCACGTCCGCGTCCTGGAGCGCCTTCCACGTCAACGCCGCGTCCACGTCGTCCTCCACGGCGTCCATTTTCGCATGTTGCGGAGCTGCTCGTACTGACGGGTTCTCTCATTTGATTGGTTATTATTGTGTTAAGTACGGTCGCAGCTCCACTAAGTACGCATCGCCCACGCGAGCAGCTCTGTGTGGCACACAAATGATGCGCATCGCACGCGCGTCGATGGCGCTGCGCGCGGCGGCGCTACGCCGACCACAGGTCTCCATGGGTCTGGGCAAGCGACTGCGTGTGACGGGCAACGTCTCGGCTATCCAGTCGTGTGCTCCGTTCAGCAGCAGCAGCTCTGGATCGGACGAAAAGTCGGTGTTCATCACCACGCCCATCTTCTACGTGAACGCGTCGCCGCATATTGGCCACGTGCACTCGGCTGTGCTGGCCGACGCGCTCGCGCGCTGGCACCGCATCAGGCAGCGTGACGTGCTGTTCACGACGGGTACGGACGAGCACGGTCTGAAGGTCCAGGAGGCGGCGGAGGCGGCCGGCACGACCGACTACAAGGCGTTCTGCGACGACGTGTCGAGCCGCTTCCTCGCCATCTTCCAGGAGGCCAACGTGGACTACAGCCGCTTCGTGCGCACGAGCGACGCGGACCACCACGAGGCGGTGGCGGCGCTGTGGCGCACCATCCAGAAGAACGGCCACATCTACTTGGGCGAGCACGAGGCGTGGTACTGCAAGTCGGACGAGGCGTTCCTCACAGAGCTCCAGGTGGAGGACGCCACGGACGCGCGCACGGGCGAGACGTACAAGGTCTCCAAGGAGAGCGGCCACAAGGTGGAGAAGTTCCGCGAGGAGAACTACAAGTTCCGGCTCTCGGCATTCGAGGACAAGCTGCTGGCGTGGCTGGACGCGAACCCGGACGTCGTCGTCCCGAAGGCCCGCTTTAACGAAGTGCGTGCTGCCATCAGCGGCGGACTGCGTGACATCTCCGTCTCGCGTCTGCGTGAGAAGATCCGGTGGGCGATTGATGTGCCTGGTACGTGGCTGCACGAGGAGGTAGAAGGGTCATGGGCTCGACTAACATGTTTGTATGCTAGATGACGACCAGCACTGCGTGTATGTGTGGCTGGACGCACTGACCAACTACCTGGCTTGTGCGGGGTACCCAGGCGACTCTGCCTCTCACTGGCCCGCTGACTACCACATCGTGGGCAAGGATATCATCAAGTTCCACGCGATCTACTGGCCTGCATTCCTTATGGCAGCAGGGCTTCCGCTACCCAAGAAGATCGTCGCCCACGCCCACTGGACAGTCGACAACGTCAAGATGTCCAAGAGCCTGGGCAATGTCGTGGACCCTCACCAGGCAATCGCAACGTATGGCGCCGACTTCATCCGCTACTTCCTTCTGCGCGAAGGCGTGATGAACGACGACGGCGATTTCAGCACTAAGATGCTCGAAGAACGAGTGAACAGCGAGCTCGCGGACACGCTGGGCAACCTCGTGTCCCGATCCACGGCCAAGTCGTTCCTCAAGACGGGTCATCTGCCGCCTCGTCCACAGAACCTCAACGCTGATGACTTGGCGCTGGTCACGCGCGGACGAGAGCTGGGAGAGACAGTGGCACGGCTATTCGAGACGCCTGATGTAAGTGATGATTGACCCAATGACCTGTTAAGCCTGGTCGACGTACTGTGTTGAACTGACTCCTATCTGTGGCCTCCATTCCAGTTCAGCGCCGGTATCAAGGAGATCGTCTTCTTCCTTCACGACGTCAACAAGTACTTTACTGTGAATGAGCCGTGGGTCCTGAACAAGAAGCTTCGTCTCTTCCCAAATGACGACGCCACGCAGGAGCGCATGGACACTGTGCTGTACCTCACGATCGACAGCGTTCGCCTTGCCGGTATGAGGATCCTCAGTGCCTTCACCAGACGATAGTGATGCTGATACTGTTTTTTGTGTGTACGATCCAACAGCGACGTTGCTCCAGCCAGTGATCCCCGAATCTGCAGAGAAGATCCTCGACTACCTGCAAGTCCCGTCCGAGAAGCGATCGTTCGCATACGCGACTGTTCTAGGGGATGCCGCAGACCAGGTACTGGGTGACCGCTTTGACAACACCAAGTCTTTCGTGGCCTTCCGCAAGCTCCTCAAATAGACACCCACTTGGTGGTGGTTTCACTCATGATGGTATGCTTGCTTTCTGTGGGGAGAACGTTAGAGTTGCAGGACTACTTTGGTCGAAACGACTGAAACAGGTGCAGAGCCCATCAACGTGTGCACACGGAGCCATGTACGAGTGCGATCTGGTTCCAGCAACCGCTAGAAGAAGGGAGCAGCTCAGTCACAGGACAGCGATTGCCAGCCAGACGAGACAAAGGCGCAAGCTCTCATCAGTGATAGAGGGGGCCTCGTGCCCTCAAAGCTCACATCATGAAAGACGCAGCGGAGCTCCCTGCACATGCGTTGGCATCGCCGACACACGTAGCAACCATGGATCGAATGGTTCAAGCGAAAGAGAGTCAACCGCGTGAGTCATCTATCTCAGGCGGGATTGTGGACGCCAGTCCCCCACTTGCTCCCACAGCAGCGATTCCACCGGCTGCACTCTCAGCGCAGGCATCTCTCTCCTTAGCACCATCCTCACCGAACAGCAACCACGCAACACAAGTGCCAGGGCCTCACGCTCTTTCTCCGACCAAGTCCCGATACAGCAGCGTTCGCCTTCCTGATGGGGGAGAGGGCCAGACGGCTTCGTTCAAGCGTAGTCCGATCAAGGTCGGCTACTTGTTCAAGCAGAGCTCGGGCTCCTGGAAGAGGAAGCGCTGGAACCAGCGCTGGTTCGTGCTGGACCTGGACATGGGCATCCTCAAGTACTTCCGCCACGAGTCGCTACCCGAGGCCGTGCCGTTTCGCCAGGATGCCCACGGCGTCATTCACCTGAAGGAGCCAGGGGCGTCGCTGGTGATCCAGGGTGATTTGCCGCGGAACGTGCCGACGCCGTTCTGCTTCACAGTATTTGACGGCAATCGGTCGTTCCTCATTTGCGCTGACACCAACCAGGAGTTCCGCGAGTGGACGAGCGCGATCTCTGGGATCCTGAGTCCACGAAAGCTCACCACCGATGGGGTGGCGCCTGGAAGCCCAACGACAAACCGGAGAGCGTCTACGGAGAGTGCACTGGATCGTGCAGTGTCCCTGCCAGTTGTGACAGCGCAGGTCATCACACAGACAGACAGTAAGGTCAATGCGAACGAAGCGGCTTCCACAGCATCAACCTTGCGAGCAATTCAAGACGTAGAGACGTCCGACTCAAGCCCTCGCAAGGCATCTGACGCGAGACCCTCTCTCCAGGAGACGGCGATCGCGTTGGCAGCATTCAACGCCGTTGTGATAATCGTTCGGTTCGGAAGCGTTGAGTGTCTATACGCGTCTCTCCTAGGCGTCAATGCGTTCTTCGTGTACGCGCTGTGGTTTCAGAAGCCGGCGGTGCGTCCTGTTAGCTCGCTCTCCATCCATGGCGACGCTGAAAACGCCTCCTCCTTGGCTTCCCACGACTCTTCATCGGATGCTAATGGCCAGTCGGCACCGAGCTCTTCACGTGGGAGTGAGTCCAAGTCGTTCCAGCCCGACTCGCCCCGCAAGGCGACGCTGCCTCGGCTCGAAAAGCTCCCATCCGCGAGCTTCCAACCCACCAAGTTCAAAGGCACGATCAACGGCGTCAAGGCCAAGGCCGGGGACTCGGTCAAGATGTGTCCTCCCGCGCCAGCGGCGATCGTGACAGGCTGCTGGACGCAGATCAGCGGCACGCGGTTCCAAGTGCGTCAGGGCCCCAACTACCGCAAGACCAAGCTGAAGGCTCCATCGGAGGAGTGTCTCTTGGAGCTGCTCGCGATCGACATCTATCGGGTGCGTAGTAGTGGATTGGACTGGACTGCTTGGCTGACTGGCCAGGTCTCTCACACTGATTCTTATGGTGGGCGTGGCAGTCTCCGTCCAAGATCTCGAACGTCGCGAGCATCGTGGACCTGGGCAACCTCAAGCCGGAGAACTCTCCGCTCGACCTGTTCGTGGTCAACTGCCAAGTGCCGAGCTACCAACCGTCGAATCCGCTGTGGGGCGAGAAGCAGGGCAACGGCGAAGGCTTCAACTTCGTGAGCTACTTCGCGATCTCGCCCGAGATCCGCCGGCAGCTCAAGGAGCACGAGCCCGGAGACCAAGCCATTCGGGTGCGTGCTCAGGAGGATGCGTCGCGACTGGGAGAAGACGCACGTGGCTGCTGACACTGTGTCTGACGATGGCGTGACTCGCGTTGTACTGTACTGTACTGTAGCTGCTCAAGAACTTTATGCAGGACAACAGCTCCGTGGTGAGAGATCTTTCACGGGCGTGTGACTCGCTGAGTCGAAACAAATCTCACGCGTGGCCGCTGCCCTGTCTGTCTGTCTGTCTGTCTGTCCATTGTAGCGCGACCGCTTCAAGGCCATCGGCATCGTGGTGAACCCGCAGGAGCAGAAGCAGCTCGGCCGCACGGAGCGGCACTTACTGGAGACCTACAACGGGCAGCCGATCCTCACGCGGCCGCAGCACCGCTTCTTCCGCGGCGACGGCTACTTCGAGGTGGACGTGGACGCCCACGAGTTCAACTACGTGGCGCGCAAGGGCCTCGCGGGCGTGTCCGACCACTTCCACAACATGGTCGTGGACTTTGGCTTCGTGATCGAAGGCCAGGACGACCTGGAGCTGCCCGAGCAAATGCTGGGCTGCGTGCGGCTGTGCAAGATCGATGTTCGCCAGGCGCTGGAGATCACTTGACGCGGCGTCAGCAGTATATCATCCATCAATCCAGTACCAGGAAGATCAATCCGCTGATTGATGGAGCACCACACACACGAGGCAGGTGCTGGATTCCAGTCTGAGCTGAGATTGGAATCCAGTATACTTGAAGTATGTATTCCGCTGGAGGAGAAAAATAGATTCGGGCTCGAGGTGAAGTTGACCGATGCAAAAGCAGTGTATCTCTCCGTCAGGCTGATTGGAACCCACGGTGGGTTCTCGTGAACCAGTCACCAGTCGGTGCGTGGGTTACTCTGTGCGGTGGAATCCACCGTGGACAGCGAGAGAGATACACGACGCAAGAGAGATACATCTTGCGGCCAGCAAATCTCGCGCTGGATTCGAAAATTTCACTCTCCCATCTCGTGTCCATCAGCGAAGATCAACCATCAATCAACCACGCGAAGCTTTCCGTTTATGTTCGCATTTGTGCCACCCATCTCCCTGCGTGGGTGCAGGGTGCCCGTTCACTTCCATCGCTGCCAGGTGCAACGAAAAGACATATCGATTTTCACATTCGATTTGTTTATAAAGTCACCAAATCCAACTCTACTATTTCCATTAATATGGGATTATACAGGTCATCGGATGTCGAGGGTCGTACCCAGACCGCGGGCATCTCATCTACAGCCGCTGGTGCGACCTTCGTGCGACATCTTCCACTGTTCGGAAAATGGCCGGACACTGGGAGGCTCATTTCTCCATCGCTCGCGTCCTGCGCATCCGGTCAACATGGTGGCTGCTGCATGGGCCCCACGCCGCCTTGCGCTGCTCGCCGCAGTCTCTGCAGCTCTCTCTGAGCTGTCCAACGCCGCTAACGATGCCTCGTCTGGATCGTCGTCGTCGTCGACGCAGTGGTGCACCAACACGCGCGACGTGGTGCTCACGACCTGCGGCAGCGTGTGCACAAAAGACGAGCCGTGCGTGCAGTACCCCGCGGGTTCCAGTACCAAGTGCAGTAACGAGTCGCGCAATACCTGCGTGGTGAAGGATGAGGACTGCACGTACCAGTGCCTAAACAACGCGTACAACGGGAAGGAGCAACAGTTTACTCTGTTCGTGAAGGAACCCTCGTCCACCGACGTATTCGCGAACCCGAGTGCTGCCTTCCCAGCGGCGCCCGTGGAGAACATCATGGGCTTCAAGCTTCCGACGGACTCGAAGACGATGTGGGTTTGTGTGATTGTGTAGGACAGTGAGAGCGAGGGAAGATTCTGACTGTGGATGCGTGTGTGCATGCAGCCAAATCACGGGCTTCAACGCGAGGGACACGCCCAAGGGACAGGTGAAGAGCCTGAAGCTGGACACCGACATGTTCGACAAGACCGTGACGCTGACTCAACTGTACGTCGCTTGTGATGTTGGTGGAGATTGATGTCGATCCACAGCATGACTGATTGATTCGTGGGTTCACTTTGATGAACACAGAGACATGGGCAACATCGACTTGTCCAAGCTGGCGACTGGCTTTCTGCCAAAGAGTCTATCGACACTGTGGGTGATGACCAACTCCTCTTGTATCACTCCCCGCAGTCTGATTGATGGAACTTCATCTGATTCAACAGGCTGATGGACAACTGCAAGCTCGCCACAGTGCCGCCAGACGTCGCCAACATGGCCAACATCCGCACGCTGTACGTTACGTTTGATGCTGCCGTTTTGATGGACGTCCGCAGTTGATTGATGGTCAACATCGTGAATCACAGCAACATCTCCAAGAACTTGATCACTGATCTCAGCACCGACAGCAAGCTCCTGACGACCCTCCAGTCCCTCACGACGCTGTACGTGAGCTGCTGACTACGTCCCGTGCTTCACTGGAGGTGTGACCCAACTGACCGACTCGTTCTCGTAGGAACCTCGCTCAGAACGAGCTCACCAAGTTCGAGTGGGTGCTGCCATCGCTCACCACGCTGTACGTTCACGTCTTTGCTACCGCTCCGCGAACGGCTTCAATCAGTCGCTGACACTGCCTGTTTGATCTGTAGGGACCTCGCCAACAACAAGCTCACGGCCTTCCCGAAGGTGATCTTCAACATGACCAAGCTCACTTCATTGTACGTTCTGAGCACCCCCACGGCATGCGTTGATGTAGCTGCATCGCCTAACAGTTCCGTTTGATCTCAGGAACCTGGACGGGAACAACATCCCCCCGCTCTCAGTCACAAACGATCAGCTGAACTTTCTCAAGCGCCTCCTCCCTGCGAGTAGCTCTCTGGGCGCTTCGCCTGCGACGTCGTGTGCGGATGGTGAGACCCAGACGGACGTGCTGGGCTCATCCGTGTGTGTCAGCGTGTCCGCTACGACTGCCCCAGAGAAAGAGAAGAGCTCCGGCAGCAACATCGGTCTCATCGCTGGTATCGCCGCTGGCGTGGTCGTGGTGATCGTGATTATCGGATTTGTGTGCTACCGTCGTCGCTCCAAGTCCAAGGCCAACTCGGAGTTCTACGTGTCGGTCATGGAGAACGGCCAAAACAGCCAGAACACGGGCGGCAACTCGGGCAACGGCTACACTGGCAACTCGACCGGCGCTCAGTCACGAAGCGGCGGCTTCTTCAGCCGCGGCCGAGCGCCATCGGGTGGACGCCGCTCCAGCATGCAGAGCACCGGCAACGGTGGTCGTCCAACCCGCGGTCCGTCGCTTGCTGGCAAGCCCTCGCTCGCATCGAACCCGGAGATGGGTGTGTACGAGCAGCTGAGCAAGGATAACAACTCGTCGTCGACCCTGGTGGTCCCTGGAGGTACCACTACTGGCAGCCGCCAGCGTCAGCGCGCGCAGATCAACCAGAACGTTGTGCGCATCGCGAGCAGCGACATCAACTACACGCGTACGATGGCCAAGGGTGCCCACGGCGAAGTTTGGCTCGCGCATCTGGGTCGTGAATTGGTCGCTGTCAAGAAGCTGATCACCACCGACCCGGACAGTGTCGGTGCTTTCGTCGGAGAGCTCAACCTGCTGGCGAGCCTGCAGCACCCTCGCATTCTCACGCTTGTCGGTGGCTGCTGGGCGGACGACATGTCGGATCTGCAGATCGTTCTCGAGTTCATGGACTCGGGCGACCTGCTCACGGTGCTGCGCAACAAGAAGCCAGAGGAGCTCACGTGGGAGAAGGCCAAGGGCGCCTACTGCGTGCACATCTGTGAGGCTGTGTTCTACCTACACAGCCTGCAGCCGGCGCTTATCCACCGTGACATCAAGTCGCGCAACATCCTCGTGGACTCCAACAAGGGCGCCAAGCTTTCCGATTTCGGTGAGAGTCGCGAGCGCACCGTGCTGAACACGATGACGGCTGGTGTGGGCACTGCTCGCTGGGTCGCGCCAGAGATCATCCTCGGTGAGGACTACAGCGAGCTGGCCGACATCTATTCGCTCGGTGTGCTGCTCACGGAGCTGGACACGCACCAGATCCCGTTCGAAGGGCTCAAGCTAGAGGAGCACATGATCGTCCAGCAGGTGGCCGTTGGCAAGCTGCGACCGACGGTCTCGGAGTCGTGTCCAGAGGTAATCCGTCGCCTGGCCCACGAGTGCCTCCAGTTTGATCCTCAGCTTCGTCCAACCGCAGCGCGTGTGCTGCAAACGCTTATGGCGTCGCCTCTGGGTCGTCGGCTCTCCACGCTCTCCGACAGCGAGTAATCAAACCCTCCCCGAATGGAAATGGGGACCCTCTAGTTCACGTCGATATTTACGATAGCAAAGCTACTGTAACTGAATGCAAAACTCTAACGCAACACTCAAAACCGTGCAACGTGGCGCTTCGATCACGCCGCATAGCACTGCAAAAACTTAAGATCGGCCATGGCGTCCATGGGCTTGAGAGCGGCCAGGAATGGCTCGTTGACCGTGCGCCAGTCGCTGAGCAGGAGACCTTCTTGCCACATGCCGCGGTTGTCAGTCGGGTTCCAGTCATAGCCGCTTTCCGGGTTCAGCGTCCACACATAGCCGCCCGCGAAGCCTTGACGTGTGAGCAGCTCCACCGTGTACAAGAACGCTCGCTGGATGGTCTTCTTTGGGTGTCGATCAAGTGAGAAGAGACCGCCAAACTCGCCCAACACGACCGCCGGGTTCGATGGGTTCTGAGCCAAGTACCCGAACATGCCATCGAACGCCTTCTGTGTGTTGTCCTTCAACTGCGCGTCCGAGAGCTCAGCGAAGTTGTCTCCGTAGTAGTAGCCGGTGGGCCAAATGGCGGACGTGTAAAAGTGCGGTGTGTACACGACCTTGTTGGGTTTGTTGAGATTGACTGGCATTTGCTGCGCCTTCATCAACCCGCCACCCCACCATGCAGCATAGTAGGTCCGTCCGAGGTTGTTGTAGATGTAAGAGTCCCCCGTGCCTTCCACAAACGCCAGCCAGTTCTCACAGCCAGCAAGCATGCGGTTGCCAAGTCGCTCGGAGGCGGCTCGGAAGTCCGTGGCCGAGTTGTCTCCCCAAGTGGAAGAGTACGGCTCGTTCTTGAGGTCGATACCCATGACGTTGAAGAACTCGTTGTTGCAAAGCTCCCTCGTCAGTATGTCGATGCCGTCCATGTACCGAGCCTCAGAGATCTTGTCGCTGTACCACAGTGCGCCAATGTCCTTGGTCGTGAGCGTGTGGATGTCGATGAGCACGGTGATCTGTCGATAACCGAGCGCCTTGATAATCGTCTTGAGCAGGTTCAGGTAGGTGTCGGTCTTGATGGCTCGATTGGCGGCTGCGTTGATACGCGTTTGGTCCGGGACAATGTTGTTCAGCAGGCTGTCCATACAGATCGGTAGACGTACGCTGTTGAAGTTGTTTCGAGCGAGGAAAGCGGCGATCGAGTACTACACATTGGGCAGAAAGAACGTAAGAGGGAGGGTATAGTCAGAGCCACAACATCCGAGCGAGACGTACGGCGGTCGATCCGTTTTGCTGACTGTACGCCAGGCCGAGAGGCAGTGTCGCAGCTCTACAGGGGCACAGCAATCAAAATGACAATGTTAGCGGGTTGGGGCTTCACTGTCGATGGGTGTCTGAGTTCAAGAACATCGTACGTTTCCATGCCAAACCTACGAGCAGACCAACGATAAGTCAACAACCGATCCCGTGTGGAAGATAGTTCAGCAGAGACGGCACGCACCAGTTGATGCCCTTGATGGCCATGGGCTGGCTGTCACCGTTCGGTCCGGTCACATAGATCTTGTTGTTCCGACTCGTGTACTTGGGCATCGCACAGTCTGCACGCAAAGATCAATAGAGTGAGTGTGAGCCACGCTGGTCAAAGTGCAGTAATGAGAAGCGCAGGTGTACGTACTGGAAGTGTAGGACGGCGGGTTGCCCACAGCACCGTCAGTGCTGATGAGCTCGGTCTGTGCCTTGGTAGCACCTCCGAAGATGTGGCCAGCCGGGAATCCGACTGGTGGCGCTGGTGCTGGAGAAGGGGCTGGCAGTGAGACCGCGACAATGGCGGACACCACTCCGACGCGGTCGACAGCCGTGACCGGGATAGCCTTGAGCCAGCACGTTCCACCGTTGTAGTTTGTCCACGAGAATGCGCCGCAACCATTGCGCTGGATGCACTTGGAACAGCAGTCCGAAGCTGAAGCTCCCGCTACGTTTCCGAGGTCCGTTCCAGTGTAGTCGACATCCTTCAAGTACGACGGGCAGGTTGTGACGAACGGGTTGGTCACCGTCGTGCCTGCAGGTACCGGCGAGACCGGTGGCGGGGCAGATGGAGCGAGCGTCTTGGGGATGCCAGATACAACGCCCGGACTGGCTTTGGTTGCTCCCCTGCCACTCTTCAGCCAGCAAGTACCTCCGTTGTAGTTGGTCCAAGTGTAAGCTCCGCATCCTGCTCGCTGAGAGCACTTGGTGCAGCAATCGTCCGCTCCCGTGCCTGCCACATTAGCAACATCGTTGCCTGTGTAGTCCACATCCACCTCGACGCTGGCACAGGAAGCTGGCACAGGTGCAGTCGGTGGTGGTGCTGTCGGAGGTGGAGCTGTCGGAGGTGGAGCTGTCGAAGCGACAACTCCGGAAACTACACCCGTCTTGGAGCTCGACGCTCCCTTGCCGCTCTTGAGCCAGCACGTTCCACCGTTGAAGTCGCTCCACGTGAATGCACCGCATCCCGATCGCTGGGAGCACTTGGTGCAGCAGTCCCCAGCCCCGGTTCCAGCGACGTTGCCGATGTCGTTACCCGTGTAATCCACGCCGACTTCGACGCTGGAACACGAGGCTGGCGTCGACGCTGAAGTGTCGCTCAGATACCCCGAGACAACGCCAGCCTTACCAACGGAGCTCCCCTTGGCACTCTTGAGCCAGCAAGTCCCACCGTTGAAGTTGCTCCACGTGTACGCGTTGCATCCCGCACGCTGGCTGCACTTGTTACAGCAATCACCCGCGCCAGAGCCAGGGACGTTGCCGATGTCGTTGCCTTGGTAGTCGACGTTCGTCTCCTGCGTGCCCGGGCACTTATTCAAGACCAGCGCGGAGACTACACCGAAGGTGTAGCCCACGTTCGACTTGCCGCTCTTGAGCCAGCAAGTGCCGCCGTTGTGGTTGCTCCACGTGAAGGCATTGCAACCTGCGCGCTGGGAACACTTGGTACAGCAGTCCGCTGCACCCGAGCCACTCACCGACCCAATGTCATTGCCGAAGTAGTCCGTGTTGGACTCCACGACGGGACAGAAGTCGACTGCAGCTGCGGCTGCGCTCGTGAGCGAACGCATCGAAGCGTTCGCGACGGAGCGATGCGCTGGAACGCTGGAGAAAGAGGCAGCGAACGTCAGGACGCCAGCCCCGACTGCAGAGGCGAGCATGGCGCTGCCGACGAGCATCTTGGCCTTGGAGACGTGGACAGACTCGGTCCCAACCATGATGCCTAGGTAGGAAGGGGAGACTGCTTCGTCTCTCAGTGGGGGATTCGAAAGTGTTCCGCTCTGGTCGAGTCCGGATCCTAGAGCTGACTCTGTGGACAGCGAGCAAGTCACACTCGTCTCGTGGTAGTAGTCAGTTGCTGAAGCCACCAGGCACGGACGGCAGAGAGCAGGAAAGGCAAGCACTCCACTGGACACACAGCTGACACGACTGGCCAAAACTCAGATCTCATCAGGTGCTGAAAGGTCAAAACTCGTAAATTACAGCACAGCGAAGGGTATCTACCAAAAACCTTCCGTAAATTCGCGCCACTCGATAAATTACGTACTATATTGACCACATAGGACCAGCTGAGCCCAAGCAGAGGACGGATGAGCCGGCTGACGTAGCAGTCTCATTCGCGCCTTTTCATGGCTCACGCCGAGCAGCATTTGCCACGAACAGGAGCAGCAAGACGCAGTTCAGCCAGACGAACAGCACTGTACGTTTTAATAGGTGCCCGGAAGTCTCTGTGGTGTGGCCTGCACGCATGGAACCCTTCGGTGGAGTTGCCCGGCCGATTAGGCCGTGGCTTCAACGGTCAGTTCTCAACAGGAAGACCCGGTAGTTTCGTCATGAGCGATGGGCACTCGCTGTACGTCAGCATGACAGTACTTACCATAGCTCCACGTACTGAGCACAAGCCGTCGGTGCAGACACAGTCTTCTAGGGTGGCTAGTGTCGTATCTCCAGCTCACAAGCTTCCTCATTTTCAAGTTACAAGGGGTTAGGGTTCCACAACCTGAATTTAGGGTTTTTAGGTTGGAGGTCCATATTCGCCGCCGAGAAAGTCCATTTTTCCAACGATGGATCCAAGTGGCGACGCTTGCGGACGGCCGCGTCGCGTCATCTCCTGAAGCTTCCACGACAGTAGCGGCCATGCAGCGGGATGACACGCAGACACACCATGCAGATGCAGCCGCCCACGAAGACGCGACGCCCTACGCGTTCGTGCCGCTGCCGCTGCGCCACCACTTTCACGTCGATGACGCCGACAACCAGCAGGAACACGCGCGTGTGCAGCGCATGCGGCAGACGCGCAGCGCGCATCTAGTGGCGACACTGCTCTACGACACCAAGGCAGCACAAGTAGATGCTTCCGCTGTGCTGCTGCCCACGCGCAAGTCGAAGAAGAAGACCAAGTCCGTGTCGCCGGTGAAGAAACCCACGGCGAGTGACGCGACGGTGGCGGTCTCGTCCAGCGGACCAGCGTCACTGCCGCTGTACTCGCTAGCTGTGGAGCAAGCAATCGCCAAGCGCATGGCGTTCTCGCGTGCAGTGAGGGAGCTGGAGACGTATTTCAGCGACTTGGACGCTTCGATCGCCGCCTTGGAGAGCAAGAGTATGACGACGGCGTGGATTTGGGACGCGAGCGTGAAGCTGCCGACGGTGCTCCAGATCCAGCGCAAACTGGTCCAGAGTGTGGCGGGTTGCCTACCCGAGTGCGATGTGTATCTTGCTATGTACGAGGCGTTGCCCATGGCCGACCCGGTGGTGGCCACGCCCTGGCCTCTGCTTCGATACGTAGCTGCGTCTCCGCACAGCCGGATGCTTGGGCATATTCTGCAGCGCGTGCCTTTAAACCCAGACGACGAACGATCCACTTCCTCAGTCCTCAGTTTGGATGTGCTGGACTCGCTGGATCCAGCTCTGATCCCGGATATCAGCGCTGACACCCGTGTTCAGTTCGTCGTCGAGAGATCCGGTGCAGTGAGCACGTCGCCCAGCGTACGGACGGGGCCGTTTGCGTGTCTACCACTTGTAGATGCCTGTGAGTCGCGAGGTATCGGCGTGCTGGCGCTGGACGCCTGCCGCAAAGCTGCCCAGTTACTACCGGAGGCGATGTCGACTCAAGCGCTGTTCGAATTCCTCACTCGCATGCAGCTTCCGGATGCCGCAGTCGAGTTCCGGAAACTGCACTTTGGCGGTCGCCAGCTTCTTCAGCTCACTGCAAACGACTTGCAACACCGTCCAGCGTATCGCACGCTCAAGATCCAGACCAAACAGCGCGTCTTGGATCTTGTCGCGGCGTTACGGGGTGGATTTCCAGTTCATTTACCACGTGCGGAGCGTCCGTCGTTCTTCTGTGACGACGACGAGGCACTGGAGTTTCTCGATGCGGTGTGCGAGCGTGCAGGAAAGTACCTGGACGAGTACCGACGGAGGGTGCACTGGCACCGTGTCATGGCTAAACGCACGAGAGATCCCAAGACGAGCGTTCTTGACGTCTACTCCGTCCTGGTTCACGGCTTAGCAGAGGCGCTCGTGGGTGTGGAGCGCGTTTCCTTGTGGAAGATTTCTAACTGTGCGGACATCGACGCCATCGCGACAACACACATTCCAGAAGATCGGCTGCTGCCGTTCTTGAACTGGAACGAGCGCCAGATCCGAAGACTCACGCTGTATGCCGAAGACAATGAGGACCAGGGCCAGCTCATGCAGGGAAGCATCACACGCATCCATCTTCCGACCTCATCCCCGGGAGACAACCAGTCCAGTGAACTAGATGCCGTACCCGACTCCTCGTGTGAGCGAGCACTCTACCATGTCTCGTGGTCCAACCGAACTCTACAGAGCCTGTCTTGGCCCAAGTTACGTCAGCTGCTGCCCATTCGACCGATGAACGCGCGCCATTACCAGCTTTCCCAGTTGCTGAAGAGACTGTCGGAGATCAAAGCCAAGCACAGCGACTCCACACACACAGTTCTTCGCGGGCTTCAGTTCCGACTGGTGGATCCGAGTGCGCTCGTCGCTGTGCTACACGACCCACAACGACCAGAGAGCGTTGTGTATGCGCTTCAAGTCGACTTCACTGCCCACTCGCACAGAAATGAAGCTCTCGAAAGCAAACACCGAGAAGACGTCAACCAATTCGTGCATCGTGCAGTTGATATCACGCAGCAAAATGTGGCGTGTGTTCGTGGCCGGGAGACGCGATTCCTTCGCCGGCAGATGTCGACTGTGAAGACTACTCGGAGCTTTAGCTCGCTTGGGTTGACACCGTCACCAGACGCCCTGCGAGCGCTGGATGACATCGTGGCCTTCGTGTTTGGCGAGATAAGCACAAACTTACCGGGAACTCTCCAGCAAATCTCGGAACTGCAGTCGGATGGATCACAACTTCGCTTCACCTTTGCAGGAAACGGCTCATCGTTGATCGGGAAAACGCTAGCTCGTCCACAAGGTGTCTCGTTTCGCTGCATCGACACTCGGGCGCCACTAGTGATCAAGCACGACTCTGAATTGCGTAGCCGGCTGAAGTGTATTGGGTCAGTGGCCGACATGGAGGCAGAGCTGCCGTACATCATGGTTCCGCTGGTCCATGAAGATGCGTGCATTGGGATTCTGAGCGTGAATCACTTCGTGGACGTACCCAAGGGCCGCATAGATGAGGCTCACCCGGAAGAAGGCATCGTGGAATATCTGGCGTCACTTGCCAAGCCGCTGGCGACTGCTATCTACCTGAAGAGGCGGTCGTTCGCTCTCCACGAGCTGCAGCAACTGCACCGCGAGCCACTGCGGTCGCCAGAGCAACTTTTCTTGGCAGCTTGCAAGACACTACAGGAGACGATGACTGGGTCGTGGAAAACTCGGGCAATTGAAGTGGATTTCGTGCGTGGCAAGTGCACGTCGGTGTTCGATTATACTGAGGCTTCACGCTTACAAGCTGAGACACTAGTCGCGACTCGTGTGGTTCCTCTTGGATTTCGAGTGAAGGAGCTGATGCCTGATACTATTCAGCACCACTGGCAAGTCAGTGACCGAGAAGTGGACGAATTGGTGGTGATGTGTGCAGCGTACGAGGCAGAAGTGGCCGCTGCAGCTGAAAGCGCTATCAGTCAGCTCGCCGTTATCGGTACGTCATCTGCGATAGAGGTCCAGAGACGAAAGAACTGGGAGTGGTGTGTTCGGCAGCGTTACTACAGCATCAACCTGAAGCCTCTTGACGACGTGGACCTCCCGTCAACGAAAGTGACTCACACAAGTCCATCAAAGAAGGATACCGTACTGGTTGGAGCAAGATCCACGAATGAGAAGTACTTGGCGCATGCCCTCAGCACCGCTCTTTCTACCAAGGCTGTCACGTACGCTGACATCCCAGCACTTGCGATCGGAAGTTCATCCGCTGTGTACCTCATTGTTGCCACGCTTCCTCAGTTCCATGCGACTTGCGAGCAGCACTTTGTGGATCGTGTCGCTACGGTGCTTTCACGCATGATGGAAGCCCTCATCCATCGCGTTGAACGCTCCCGCGCTCGTGTTGACTCACTTGGTGCAATCACTGCTGAGTGCGCGAGATTCGTCGATCAAGCGACTACGTCGATCGAGAAAAGCCCCACCAAGCCAGGAGGGTTCCCACTGTCCGCAGCAGATGAAGTGCGACTGGAGGCTGCCGTCGACCTGTTGGAGCGAGTCGTTCGCAGCGTTGCTAGCGTCTTGATGTGCCCCAATGTGTACATCGCTCTCCACGAGCCGTTTCATCGCCGTCTTTCGTACTTGTCTGCATCAGACAAGAGCGGAATGCGAGGAAAGGTGCTGCATCGTGGCCACGGTGTGAGTTTCTTTGCTCTCGACCACCACCAGCCCGTCGTGATTAAGCCTTCGACGACGCAAGATGAGATCGCGCAACGCTACGGCTCTCGATCCAGCGTAAGGTACTTCTCCAGTGAGTCGAAAGAGTCCCAAAAGGGACCGTTCATCGTCGTACCGATCGGCGACGCGGGCGTTCTCGCACTTGACAACCTTCTTAAGTATGAGATGATCGCGAGTGAACCGCAGCCAGAGATTGGCGTCGTCGATTATCTCCGACACGCTGGAGCGTTTGTAGCGAACGCGATCACAAGTATTCGAGCTAGATCGCTACAACTGCGGCGACAGCGACGAGAAGACGCGCTCGTCCGCGTGATGGCCGCGTGCGAAAACGTCGGACGGAACACTAGCTCCTTATACGTCCAGCACGTCGTTCTCCAAGCAATTGAGAGTGCTCTGAATGGAGTCGATGCGTACATCGCTCTGCTGCAGCCTCTGGCTGAATCGCTGATCTTCACGAGCGCGACAGCACGAAGCGGAATGGCCAACCAGAAGCTCAGCGTTGCGGATAGCGTATCGTTCCGCGTATTTGTCTCCCAGCGGCCACTCGTGATCCCACAAGTTGAGCGCAAGCAATTTGATGCCGCTGAGGAGCATATCGCCGAGATCGTGAGACAGTTGCGTTGGTTCGTGCCGGCCCAAGCACACGGACGCAAGGGCCCCTTCGTGTGCATTCCCATTCCGTTTGTCGGCGTGCTCTCCGTCGACACTTTCCCGGGAGCCGCGAGTGGAGTTTTCTCTTCGCATATTCCTGAGTACGGCGTCGTAGCTTGGCTCAGCCAGATCGCGAATCTTCTCGGTGCAACCATCCGCCAGTTGTCAGCAGCCGACGCTGTGCGGGCGATCCCCAAGCTCTTTGAAGGCAATCGTTCGACGTTTCGGGTCGTCTTCCAAGAGATCTTGAACATCGTCGCAACGAATGTGCTGACAGCAGTGGAGCTGTGCGTTCTCACCTACGATAAACAGACATGGCAGCCAGTGCACGGAGGTGAAGATCCACTAGTGTCGCTGAAAACGACCGTCAGTCAGCGCAGAGATGGTTCGGATGCCACAATCACCAGCTTGGAACGAAGCTTCCTTCAGCAAATCCAGGAAGACACCAACAGTGACACGCGCTGCTTTATGCTGTCGAGCCAGCCAGAAGCGGTTGTCTTCAGGTTGGCAGATATTCGAGACATCGAATACGACGAGCGTGCACACAGTGCAATGGAGTGGCGTGAGTCCTGTCCACTGCGTAAGTGCTTGCTTGTCCTTCGCCGAGTACGAGGCGCGTCGTGGGCGTACGACGTAGAGTTTCTCCAACGCCTCGCCCCATTGCTGGACGATCTCGTCGAGCGTGTTAACTTGCGCGTCTGTGGCATCGCCGCACGTCGGAATACGATGTCGAGACTCGAAGCCACGTGCACTGCGCTTGAGGGCCACCCATCATCACGAGTTGCAGAGGAGACTCTTCCTCACTTCTTGGATGAAGCTCTGTGCCTCATTGCCCAAGCAGCCAGTGAACAGCCAGGCGACGCGTACTTAGCTGAAAGACAGATCGGTGGCGAAGTGCTTCGCTACGTCGCCGCTTCGTCGTCCAGTTTGATGCGGGAGGTCGAGATTCAACTCTTGGTGCCTGAAAACGAGCACTTGGTCGTCGTGCAATCGCTCTTCGATCACCACAAAGCGGTCATCAAGATAGCGGAGAGCCACAACAGCAGAGATGACAAGACGCTACGCTCGCTAACATCAAAAAAAGCCCAGAGAGTGTTCATCGCCGTGCCGATGAGCGAAAGCCGGGTACTGTGTGTTGATTCGCTCAGCTCAGAGGCGTTTGACGTCGTGCACAGTCGAGTCGAGAGAGATGTCGAAACGTTTCTGGAAGAGTGCGCAACGCTGCTCGAGTCGACGATCAGCTCAGTTCGCTACCGCCGCTCCTACGATGATCTCTGCTCTTTGAAGTCCGCGCGTCACGCAAATTTTCGAGTCTTCTTCACCCGCATCCACGAAGTCTTGCGACGAGATCTTGGCGTTCTCCATTCTCAGCAGATTGTGGAGCTCGCGCCTGACTTTACTGGCCAGTTTTCTGTGCGGAGCTGGCATCGAGCAGCCAAGAGACGACCCATTCGTGGGGCGTCCACTCCTCACTTCTGTTCCGTGAACGGCTGCACGCGCGAGTATATTGCACTCGATGTCCATTTCGAGCAGCACGTTGCACTCCCGATGACGAACTTACCACGGACATTAGATCAAAGCCGAGCCGTGTTAGAGCCAATCGCTGGGCGAGAGAAACAAGGTGCCTACGCGTGTGACTGTCTAGCTACCATGCTCGATAGCGACATGAAAGCGCAGCCCAAGCTCGCGTTGTGCGTCTTCAGCCACGACGAGATCAGCAGTGGTGACAAGGTACCATCACGGAAGATGCCACGGTCTGCGCGAGCCACGCGCCTTCCAACAGCGTTCACGTCTCGCCAGCGGCAATATTTTGCCGCGTTTGGAGCTGTCGTGTCTGACGTGTACGTCGATGTGTTTCGCGCTTGTGTGCTGGAGACATTCTCCACTGAGGCTTTGTTCGTCGCCCGTGATCGGCTATGTGCAAAAGACGCGGTTCTCTTGAGTGTGGAGAAGGTCAACGGAGCAGTCACAGGATTCGTGCGTGTTGTGACTGGAAGTTCGATGCCAGCGGCGAAGTGGGTACCTGGGAGTCAAGTGGCACCTAAGCTGGCTGAAAAAATTGCAAGCTTCTATGGCGCTGCTGGGCGCGACGAGTTTTTGATCATTCAGACGAAGAAGGCACCCCTTCCGAGTCGGAAACCTCCTTCCACCGCTCTGGCTGACGATGGGAAGAAGACTGAGGAAGCGGCAAGTTCTAGCAGTGTCGCCTCTTCTTCTAGCGGGAAATCGTTCTTCAAGCGCCCACGTCTCTTTGGTGGAAAGCAAACCACAGTGCATGCGAAGACCCCGAAGGATGTTGGTTCTGGCGAAGCTCCACCGATTGTCGCCCCTCCACCGCCTCCAAAAGCTGTCATTGAATACCACATCCTCGTTCGAGGTCATCACGAGGGCGAGGTTCTCAGCATCAACGTGGAGAGGGAAGTCGATGAGCATCACGACGTCGGTCAAGAGCTGGCGAAAGAGATGAAGGCGATGATGGACGACATGACAGCCATGCGCGATCGATTCGTAAGAGATCCCCATGGCGATGAGGAGTGGAATGGGGCAGGGTTTGGCCATGACGTCGCGATTGGAGAAGGCATAGATTTCGGTGGTGGTGGGTTCCACGTGCTGTCAACATGGACGTTGTGGAAAACTCACGTGCAGGATGAGATCGTTCACTTTGAAGCGGATATGCGAAGCTATTTGACAGGAGTGCAGGCGACGGCACGCGATCAACTGGGTGCTGGTGTCGCGGCAGTTATTCGTCCAGGATTGCTTCCATCACAAGAGCACTCCACACATCCACAAGAATCAATGTTTCACCAGGAAAATGGATCCGCTAGGTCGGCTGCGATGGTGCTTGTTCGTGCGGCGTTGCTCCTGTGTGGGTTCAAGAAAGAGATCGCAATCGACTCCTCCGTGGATCAAGACGACACGCTGCTCAAGGAATACCTGAGAGCGAACGTGGGCCGCAAACTTGTAGAGTTGAACCCGCGACTGGCGTCAAAATGGGCCGTTGCACTGCGAGCCGGCAACTACGTCAGAACCAACTTCTCTGTCGTGCTGGGGGTCCTGAAGAATGACGCCAAGCCAAGCAGCCCATCAACTAGAGGAGCACGCGCACTGCTGTTCTTCATACAGAGCTTAAACAGCGCTATCAAGTACTTCAAGTTTCTCCAGGATAACTCCAAGCAGCGCCGACAGCGAGTCGACGCAACAGCGACGGTCATCCAGTGTTTCACTCGCTGTTTCCAAGCGAAGGCATTGCTGAAGAAGCTTCGCATTGAGTTCAACGCGGCGCTCACGCTTCAGTGCGCATACCGCCAGCATCTTGCACGAAGACGGCGACTCTTTTTGAAGTGGAACCGGGCGGCGGTGACAGTGCAGCGCGCGTACCGTCGGAAGATAGCGAAGCGACGTGGACGGCGGCCACGCAAGCTCACGCTGGAGCTGCGAACGGTCGCTGCTCAGTATGGCACTATGCAAACGAAGGCCTCAACAGGGCCGACGCCACTGGATGATGGAGATGGCTCGTGGAAGACGGAGATGGCGTCGTTTGATTCGTTCAAAGCGTACGTTGCGAGTCGTGTCGGTCGCGAGCAGCTTAAGCGAGAAGAAAACGTTATCACAGAGCGGCTGAAGGAGGTCGTCCGCCAGCGCGAACAACTCGACGCGCACGACAGGCTCCTAGCGGATGCACACGACGTGTTCGAGATCCTGGACAGCGATGGTCGGGGCGAGTTGACTCGAGAAAGCACACGTGACCTGATGACGCGTCTCCATGTGCCACTCTCCCGTGAAGAAGCGGACGACGTGATCGACATGATGGACGACGACCACTCTGGTGCTATCTCCTTCACGGAGTTCACGAACTGGTTCTCGCACGAGTTCCCGGTATTGAAGAAGCGAAGCCGTGACTGTGGCGTACTGTTAAAACGCGATCGTCAGTGGATGGTAGAAGAGTCTGCGCGATCAGCTTTGCGCAAGCGATGGAAGGCATACCAGCAGATCGGAAAGCAAGCTGACGGCGTCGAGGAGGCAGAGCGAGAGCCGGTGGCACCAGCGCCACCACAAGCTACGGAGGTACCTCCTCCCGTACCACCGTCAGACGCCACGAAGGGCGACGAGGGTGGTGTTGCAGTGGGCGACACAGAATGAGAGTTAAAGTCTGCTAGCAGCTGAGCAAAAGGTGTGGTGCCATCATTCATATCCAGTCCGTCTCGGGCGATCTTAAAGCGTCTCAACTCTAGCCATCGCATGGCGTCTCTAGTCGTATTCATCCATCCACGCGTGCATCACGTAGCCGTGCGTCGGATGGTTGCCAGACCGCGCGACACCTCGCCCGGAGTTGGTTCGCGAGGATGTGCCACTCACGGGTGGCTGCTTGCCGTTACTCGTTCGTCTCTGCGCGGACGTCGATCGGTCACGCTTGTCGTTGCGCTCGTCATCTGCCTCACGGTCATGATCACGCTCACGCTCGCGGTCGCGTTCTCGCTCACGGTCTCGCTCCTTCGTCGACTTCTCTCGACCACGCCGCTCACGGTCTCTCTCTTTGCTATCGCGGTCTAGCTCTTCGTTTTTGTCGCGCCCTCGCCCTCGACTGTCGCGATCTTCCACGACACGATCACGATCACGATCTCGTGGACGCTCGCTGTTTCCTGCGGTAGGTCCCTTGGACTTGGACTCACGCCGCTCGTGTCGGCGCGGCGCTTCGATTGGGGAGGGCGAGCGGTGCTCGTCCAGCGTTGCAACAGTGTCGCCAGTGCTCACGTACCGTGATGGCTTTTCTTCCGCTAAGTTAGAAGAACTCGATGCACTCACGGAGAGTGATGAGGATGTATCTTGTTGGGAGTCGCGTGCCGGCTCGGCTGACTTCTTGGCCTTCTTCGAGGTTGTCTTCTTGCCAACATCGACCCCTGGCTTCGCTTGATTCGAAGACCCAGATATTGGAGACGTCGCACTCAGAGGTGAAGATGTAGTGGTGGTACTTGAAGGGATCGAGGCCGCTAGCTTTGCTAGATCCTTCTCGTACTCGATGAGCTTCTTGCGGTACTCGTCAAGGCTCTTGACCCAGCACGTCGTACTCGCCTTGCTCTCGCCACACAGAAAGAAGTTGCGCGTTCGGCTTTCAACCTGAAAGTGCGTGTCGTCGAACTGCAGCACCGCCGTGATATCGTTCAAGTAGATGGAGCCTACGTGTCATCATTCAAGGGTGAGAAGGCAGTGACGAGCCACACGACCATTTCAGTGCTTGGGCGCTTACTCTTCGGGGCGTTGGGTGCTTTGCTCTTTGAGTAGCCAAATTCAAGTCGCTTTGGATCCACGAAGAACCAGCGCTTGTTCCAGCCGCCTGTGAGGTTGCTCGTCTTTCGCTTAAGCTTCTTCAAGTATCCTTCGATCTCCGGTGGCAACGGAGCCTGTGGAGCCATGTTTCGTGTGCGAAGCGGGTCTTCGTTCCACAGCATCGATCGCTGTTCCGAGTCTGGCTGAGGAGAGAGAGAGAGATAAAGAGTCGAGACGCGCAGCGAGGACAGCGAGAGACGGGGACTGAGAATGCGAAGGCGACGCTTGTGCTCCGCAACGAGAAGCGCGTGTCGGAGACCCCTCATCTCCTCATCTTGGGAGATTTGAAGCTAAATTTATGAAGATCCAACCTGGTTCCATCTTGGTGGCTCTAAATAGGTGCAGCTCCACTCAATAGCCAGTTGCCGCGCGTATCCATTGTCTTGGTACGTAAACGTGGGTGGCTGAGGGGTACGCTGGGGGGTAAACGCGTTGTGATATCAGCTAGTTCCCAGTCACGTCAAGAACAATTTCTAACTATTCGCCTTAGATTCCCTCGAGCTCAAGCATCGTTTCGCTCATTCTGGGCGAACGCACTTGCGAGGTCATCGAGTGTGTCGGCACTCAGCATCCCACTACCGAACCTTGAGTCGTCATCACCTTGCTGACTGGCTGTTGTGTTGCGTAACGATGGCTCTTGGCGTAGGGAGCTGTGGGAGATCGACACACTCTCTGCTGCTGCGAGCGCTGCTGTCACAGACGCTGCTCGGCTGGAATGGCGGATTGTCGTGGCAGCTTGTGGTTTGGCGAGGCCGCGTAGGCGAAGACTATCAGCAGAACCCTCTCTGCGGGCGTTTCGCCAGCTACCCTGCCGATGCACGCTTGGCCGCTTCCACACGTTGCGTTTCTGGTCAGGATGATCTTCCGTGGCCTCCCCGTCCACAACTTGCTGCGCTATGGCCACAGCTTCTTCTGGTCTCACAGCCACGTTACCCGCAGTAGGCGTGCTGGCTTGAGTAGATGCACTGCTTTGAGTGGTTAAGTTGGCTTGCGTACCCATGGGCGTGAGCTGCAAGTGGCGTTGGGACATGCGGTCCGGTTCGAACAGCACGTACTCGGTCCCCCCGCGCGAAGCTAGGCGGGATGAAGTGCGGCTTGTCGGTGGAGGCATGTGCTGGTGTTCATTGTGGGGTGCGAGTCGCGGGCCGAGCCCAGCGGCAGCCATTCGAATCTCAGACTCACGCCGGTCTTGCGCGTCGCGGTCAAATCGAAGCTCCAGCTTGTAGAGGCGCTCGTCAATCCGACGCAGCATGTCGAGACCACTGTCGCTGTCTGGCCCAGGCGTTGTTGAAGGCTGCTTCATAAAGCTCGCCTGGGCCATTGCCGCCCCACCACCCGTCGCTCGCATCGTCAGCTCTTGGGACTGCTTCATGGCCGCTTGGAGCATGCCCGGGTCGTACTTGTCCATGATAAACTTCTCGATGATGTTGCGGTCTTCCAAGTATCGGACGGAGATGTTCTCAAACACTTCTCTCGTCAACGCACACAGCTCCGAGAAGACTTGTGCGCGGACGTTAGCCGTGCGTTTGCAGTTCATGAGCAGTGCAATCTCGCCGAAGTAATCGCCCTGCCCGAGGGTCTTAAGGATGATCTCATTCGCGCTAGCGTCCACCGTGCCGCGTCGAACGGTGTGGAAACTCGCTGTTTGTGACGGTGCTGGCGTCAGGTCTTTCGTGACTTCACAGAAGCCGTTCTGGACAAAATACATGTCGTTACCGACCTCTCCTCGCACGACGATGTAGTCACCAGGCATGAAAACCTGTAGCTCCAGCTCCATGACCAGCTCTTGGACCACTTTTGCACTGCAGCTCTGGAAGATCGGGGCGCGATTGATCATGTCCATGCGCAGAAACAGCTCGACTTCGTAGGCGAGATTGCGCGACAGCTCGGGGATGAACGCTGTGACGGCACCGTCGAGCGTGCCGTGACGCTCCCACATGGCTTGGTAGTAGTCGTTAATGCGGTTCTGCAAGTCCATGGGCAACTTCATGCGCGTCATGCTCGCGAACAACCACTCCATCTTCTTCTGGTGGCTGCTTTGGTTCTCGTAGTAGTTGGCGATCAAGATCGCGACATTACCGAAGACCACGGCCATCAGAATCGCACCGAGGAGCATCGCTGAAATACAGAAGAGATATTCGGTGTCGGTGTACATGGTGATGTTCTGGCCCATGATCACGAGCAGCGTCGTGTAAAAGGACACGATGTACATGTGCGACGGTGCGTGGTTGGTCTCCTGGTTCTTTGTCGAATCACTCGCGATCGTGCCGTACCAAATACACGCGACGTAGTGGTTGACGATCAGGAACGAGAGTACGAGACGGACGAGTCGCAACAAATTGGCGTGGCGGGAGTACTGCAGCCAGCGACGGATCTCTGGGCGGATCTTGAGCACCTTGACCACTCGTAAAAGCCGGACCAGACGCAAGAGACGAGGAATACGCAGTGCTTTGAGCAGACCTAGCACGTTCAGATTGTTACTGCCAGTGTTGCTGTCGTCGTAGTTGTTGATCCACACGAGCAGCTGGTCGAACGGTGTACACGCCAACACGTCGAAGAACAGCCAGCCTTTGATGTAGATCCTGGCGATCTTCCTTCGGTCGGTGATGTACTCGCTCTCATCGTCAGACCTTGCGACTGGCGTGTTGAACGCAATGAGAATATCGACGAAGAAGATGATGTTGGTGGCCGAGTCGACGGTCGTGCTCTGGTTCCAGCCGAATGCCAAGCTATACGGCAGGATGATGCTCTGGTAGATGATCAGAATGAGCGTTCCCTACACAGCGCAAGGTGTCAGATGCGTGTTATCACCACCCTTCCATCCATCCAGCAGCGATTAGTGTACGCACCAGTTGCCACATTTTGAAGAGGTGGCTGTGCGGGTTCACCATGAACAGCTTGAGGTTCTTTGGATGCCTCGGATTATCTTCCGAGATATCCACCCGGCGGATCTTGTACCTGGACAGCACGTTGATATGGCGCTTGATGTTTGCCTGGGCCTCGTCGATTTTGGGCTCCAGCTGCAGCGAGCTGCGACCGACCTTTGCCCGCTGCAGCGCCCGTCGCATTCTCAACGCTGCGAACAGCGTGTTTCCCGTCGTGTCTTCCTCTGGCGGTGGCTCCGAGTTCTCTTCTTTCGGCTGCATCGCCTTGTCCACCTTCCCAGCGACCATGTTCTTGATGCTATTAATCGCTGAGGCGGTTCTGGCTTGTTGCTACCACAGAAAGAGTGTGCTATGAGAACGACGTGGCCCCTCCCAGTACAGTTGCAAAGAGAACGCACGTACCGCCTGTGCGAGGGCCTCCTGCATCGTCGGCGTGAGCACGTCCTGCGTGATGCTCAGTCGCTCTGGCGCGTAAGGCACCACGGACACGCCCTTGGTCGGAAACTGCGTGATGCGCGTGAGGAAGGACATGCGCGCAGTGTTGGCGCGCGTCGGCTCCGACGGCATTGCCATTTTCGGCCCTGCGGTCATCGGCGCTCACGCTCTGCTCTCTGGGGGCATGAACCACGCCCACCGACGTTGCTACTCGCTCTAGCGGCGTCAGTCGAGTCTTCCTCACTCAGTCCATCACGGGGCTCGAGTCGACAAGGCCGAGCAAGCGTCCGGGCGGCGGCAACCACAGCGGGTTCCTATTTATACGTCACTTGCCAAGCCCAAATAGACAGCACTTTCTGGGCGGATACACACATGGCTACACGCGAGCAGTTTCACCTTGTTACGACATTTCTTTCCTCGGTCTCACCTTGATGTGTAAAATGTCGTGTCTCAATTGCGTCTCAGCTCTTGTATAGAGAGGTGTGCTCCTATATCGCGTTGTACAGTACCAAGACCCGGTCTCGAACCACGAAAATCCAACGCCAGCAGAGACCATGGCGCCGCTGCCTGCCACGGCCGACGCCCACGATGCGCAAGACGCCGCGGAGGAAGACGAGATGGAGCAGCAGCTGCGCGACCATGCCGTGCTGGCCTACAACCAGTTCGTGCGTGCGTTCCACCGCAAAGCCGATGTGCGTGGAGACCTCCTCGTGGACTGGCTGGCTAGGATGGATGATCGTTGCTGACCGATTAACGGGCGATGCGACAGGAGCTGATCGCCGCCAACCGCGTGTCCATCGACCTGCATCTGCGCAGGCGCGACGCCGTGCGACTCACGTACCCAACGCTGCTGGGTGTAGAGCGACTGGCAGCTTGGCACTGCGTCACGCGCGTCCAGAGTACGTGGCTGTCGTGGATGCAACAGTGGCAAGCGAGAGAGAGAGAGAGAGAGAGAGAGAGACTGACTCGTTTTGGTGGACTGCTTGATTGTGTTTCATCTGCAGCGTCGGAGCCCCCGACAATGCCCAGCCGCGTGCGCAGGTCGGCTCGATCTGACATCCGCACGACCAACGAGAGCCTCAGCGTGACGCGCCAGGCCGTTGTGCTGCCGCGCGTGCCGCCCGTGCCGTCGTCGACGATGTGGACGGCGTTGAGCAAGAACTACGACGTCGAGGACGAGCCGGAGCTCAAACACAAACCGTATTTCGGTGATGACGACGACGAAGACGTTGTGTCCGAGTACTACCAGCTCAAGTAGGTGTGCTGTCGTCATGGTCTCCGATACGCTTGCAGTTTTCTGACGGTGGTCTGTGAGTCAGTCGATTGCAAGGCACGAGTTCGAGCGAAGTGGACTTTACAAAGCAGCTCTGTGAGGCTGTGCTGAAGCAGCTGCAAGACACGTGGGAGATGACCAGTCCCGACCTGAAGCTGGTGGCCAAGACCATCCAGGTCGAGGAGAAGGTGCGCGTCGTGAGCAGGCTCTACTATGGTGCAAACAGTACTGACACTCAGGACTGTTATTTGTGGTACTGTAGGTGGTGATCGAGGTGAACAAAATGCTTCAGAACGCTCCACGGACGCGCAAGCGAGCTAAGCAGAAGCGGTCGCGAGACGTCGAGCCCAGCACACCGACCGACAGCTCGGTGGGGACGCCACTTGGCCACCAGTCGCCCGGGGAGCTGCACATGAAGCGCTACGAGGCCGCGATGGATTCCTACCGATGTAATGGCGTGTGATCTCTTGGCTAGCAGTCGTGGAGGTGATGCTAACCGCTTCTTTTGCAGTGATATTCTGCCGACGCTGCTACGTATACGACTGCGACTACCACGCTCTCGACCCACAGGATGTCCCTAAGCTTGATGTGCTGGAGCGGAACGCCCTCAGCGAACTAGCCAAGAGCAAGCGCACAGGTACAGGCGGCATGGCACAGAACTGCGGCAATCAGTGCTTTCTGGGCCAGACCGAGACCAGTATAAAGCTGTCGAAGTCTCAACTGGTCTCTTCTACGATGGGCTGGGAGGATAAGGAGCGGGCAGCGTGTGCACGTGCGTACCTAGTGTGCAGCGGAAGCTTTTGCGATATGGCCAAGATCTTGGGCGATAAAACGTGCGTAGAAGTGGCCGAGTTCTGCGAAGTCAACGACATCAATGATCACACCATGGCGCTCGAGGTACGAGGGCTACGCGCTCATAATTGTGGTGGTGAGCGATGGACTGACCTACGTGCTGTGTTGGCTGATGTCCAGCGCAAGATCCGTCCACACACGCGACGTCCCAGCAAAAAATCCAAGAAGAACAAGTACCGACCATCGATTTCGCATTTACAAGGTACGTTCCCACGAGTTTCGTTTGAAATGTTGTCCGCCCAGATACGCTGCGACGGACTGAGACCCCGCCGTCGCGGCCACAAGGCACTTGGACATATAGCAACACGCACACGCGATCTGTTTCCTCCCTCGGATGGACAAGCACTCCACCGAGGGCTCTCGCGGCTCTGTGCGACACTTACCACCTCCATAACCGAGCACTCGACTGACAGTCCTCACTGACCAATTGTTGCTGTCCAGAAATTGAGTCCAAGGAGCGAGATATCATCCCGACAGTGTACGAGCTCCCTGCCGTGCGTCCCCTCATGTCTATTGCTTACAGTGGTTGATGTGGTGGTGCTCAGGATCAATCCCTGCGCGCACCACGGGCCGTGTGACGACGCTACCAAGTGCGCGTGCTTTGAACACGGCCGATTCTGTTCCAAGCTGTGTGCGTGCGTCCACGACGAGTGCAAGATCTTTTACAGTGGCTGTCGCTGTCTCCGCGGTCGTTGCCGAACCAAAGCCTGCCCGTGCTTTGCTAACGGCCGCGAGTGCGACCTGGATTTGTGCACCGTGTGCTGCGACGACCAGCACCAGAAGCTGCTAGCCGAGAGCTCAGGCGACGCCGTGAGCCAGTTGCCGGTGGATCCGAAGACCGACACATCGTGTCAGAATCGCAACATGGGCATGAGGAAGGCCAAGCATGTGCGTGTAGGCCGCTCGACGATGGAGAACGCTGGCTGGGGCTTGTTTGTGGACGATTTCGTGGCGAAGGACGAGTTTATCATCGAGTATATCGGTGAGATGGTGACCCAAGAGGAGGCCGAGCGACGAGGTGCCGTGTACGACAAGCTGGACTGTAGTTACTTGTTCAACTTGGACTCTGACACGGTCATTGACGCGACGCGCAAGGGCAACAAGACGCGGGTGCGTAGCAGTCGTTTGTCTTCCTCTCTGGTGTTGGCTGGAACACAACTGTGGATACTAACGCGTGGCTTGAATGGTCAGTTTATCAACCACTCGACCACACCCAACTGCTACACCAAAATCATCAACATCAACAGCAACTACCGCATCGGCATCTACGCCGCTCGCAATATTGAGCCCCACACGGAGGTGAGTGCTGCCCTGATTAGTTGGAGCAACTAGCAGTCTTTGAGCGTGGGCTGAGCTGTGATTGTATGCAGTTGTTCTTCAACTACGGGTATGAGAAGGAGATGCAGCACGCGCGTCTGCACAAGCAGCCGACGATCACGTCGTGGATGAAAAAGCACCCGCCCAAGTGAGACTTTGGCGTCAGATACTACCACAAATCAGCTGTGAACCTGTGATCATCAGGGTGTTGTCAATTCGCTGGGAGTTAAGGAGACGCGAATCTTGATCATAAACTTAGTACTGGCTGGTGACAGTGACTGCATGTACTGTACGCGCTGGGAAGCGTGTTTGGTGTGGGTGTGGGCGTGGGCCACAGTCTAGACTGTATTGGCATCGTCGATGACCAAGTTGCCGAAGTTGAGGCTGTGGCCAAGTCTGCCCAGTCCTGCAGTGACTCCACTCAGTCCACTAGCGAGTCCGTTCACTCCGCTCGTGAGTCCGCTCGATGGTCCGCCAAGGTCTAGACCGCGAGTAGCGGCTTTGCTGTTGCTAGGGAGACTTGTCTCACTGGCGATTTCGTCGTGGAGGCCACTAACGTCGTGCTGCACGCGCAGGTTGCGGTACGTGGAGGTCGTGGTATCTGCATGAGAGAGGGCGAGGGAGGCCACGAGGATGAACGTGAGCAGGGTCTTGGAAGAGTGCATATTGCCGTTGAGGTCGTTGGGAAGAAGACTTCGGTATGACTGGGTGGATGGTGCGAGAATTGAAGAGTGACTACCACAGCGTGTCACTTCACAGCCAGGGAAACTCTTCCAGGGTTCCAGGGGGCACTCCAAGTGATGCGACTTCTATTCCACTGAGCATGTGGTACTCCCGGGGGAGGGGCTATCAGGATTGCCAGAGGCACCAGCATTCGTAGCCCAGGGAGAGGGGGGGAGTGAGAGAGAGCGATCACGCCAATACAAAGAAGACCCTCCCCCCCCCCAGTCTAGTCAGGACTACGTGGCTGGGATCGAGTGTAGAGATAGAGATCGCGTGGGGGGGGGGGAGGGAGGGCGGTGGATAGTACCCGACACGAGTAAGTACCACACAGGCGCCAAAGTTGCACGGTACTGTCGAGCAGTGTTCGTTGGGGTTGTCACGGCTTGCCATGGAAGCGGAAGTGGAGTGGTTGATGGGTTCTGAGATAGATTGCACTGGTGCATTCCATCTCAGCAGTGGATCTTCTCCTTCGTCTCAGCGGTTTCGATGGAAGTCATTACAGAGTCCAGACGCCCAGTCTGCCATGCGACCATCCTGTCGTCGCATATGCTTGCCGCAATAGCGGTTCGAACCACGTAAAGGGATGCAGACTCGGTGTCTGGCCACTCGAATGCGTGGCTGTCTGGAGAGAGAGGTGGCAGGTGGAGACCAGAGACTTTGGCGTGGTGGTCTCCCCCATGGAATGGCAAGCATCTGCTGTACTCGAAAGGTCTTGGTCATTCAAAGAACGCCGTACTTGGTGATCCGTCGCAGCGCAGCAGATCACGAAAAGGAGCTACGCGACTGTCACCGCCACTGCCGACACTATGATCCCTAGGTGATAGTAGGAACGCTGCGTGGCCTCCATGGGTCTTTTACGTCGGTCTCTCTCTCTCTCTCTCTCTCTCTCTCTCTCTTCTGGCCAGTTTCAAATCCCCATTTGTGAGAGCACACCACTACGCCTCTTCACTCTCCAGCACGACCATGCGCTCGTTCAGCTCCCTCGCTCTCTGCGTCGTCGTTCTTCTCGCCAACAGCGCTAACGCCGAGGAAGTCGCTGCGGCCCCAGCCCCCGCGCCGCCAGCTCGCAACCTGCGTGCCCAGCAGTGGACCACGTTCAGCTCCACGACACAACCTATCACCATGAGCAGCCCCGACGGCTCCAGCACCGTCGTGATCGGTCCCACCGTCGCAATGGGCGGCTTCTTCAACCCCTTCGGACTTCTGCGCGGCATGTTTGGACGCAGCGGCCGCGAGTAAATGACGTCTGCTTACCAGTGTCGTCCTCGGTCGTGTGTGGTGCCAGTAGTGCTGTGCGTATTCTGTGTCTATGTAATGAACGTTCTCTGCTGTAACTATCGTCCCAGTGTGTCATCTTCTCTTTTTCTACAAGGTCAACAATGGACTGGTGTGGCGTGGTGATGGAAGGCAATCGCTCCTCCCGGCTTCCAGCGTTGTGGGAGGGATCTGTGGAGTCTCTAATGTGTATTTGATCAGCGTGATGTCTGCTTAAAAGTCGCGATACAGCATGAGCATGTTGTCGAGATGGATGATCGCACGGTCCAATCGGTCCAGCGCACGGCTGAGCTTGTCGAACTTGGCCAGGTCGTTGGCCTCCACGAGCTGGTCCGAGCGAGCGATGAGGTCCTTGTTCTCGTCGGCCTCAAACTTTCTTCGCCGGCGCAGCTTCGTCAGCGAGTCCTGGATGCGCTGCGTGATCGACTTTTCCATCGCGGGCACGTCCACCGACCACGTGAACATGGTGAACGCAGGGTTGTGGTCCACGCGCTTGGGGATCTCCTGGAGCTTGGCGAGGCCTTCACGATGCAGTTCGTAGAGCCGACGACGTGCGTCGTTGGAGGGCAGCAATGCCAGTTCGCCGATCGTCTTCTGCTCGAGCTGACGCTTCTCCATCAGCAACCGCACAATACGCGCGCTCTGCACGCCGTACTTCTCCTGGATGTACGAGTGCGTGGTGCTTTGACGCAGGAACTCGACGATCTTCTTCATGTGGACAACGTATTGGCCGCCGTCTCCGGCCCGCGACTGCGACGGATCAAACTGCTCTGCTGCCGTCTTCATGACCATGCCCGACTTGTCGCGGCACATGACCGTGATGTAGTTGAGCAGCAGCCGCCACGTGTCCTTCGAGTCCTTGGGCAGTGCGGCCTTGACCTCGTCCATGTTGAACAGCTCGCGAGCCGTCACAGGGTACGATGTCGGCTCGTTCTTCTCACGCTCGTGCGGCGATGAGTGGCGCAGCATCGCAGCCACGATCACGCCGGCGACGTTGTTAATGTTCTCCGTCGCAAACTTGATGCACGAGCGGTGGCGCAAGTCTCGCAGGAGCTGGTCCACACCGTAACGCCACACCAGCGAGTGCTCGGCCATGGCTCCCGAGTTTCCACCAGCGGACGACGACAGCTGCAGCTCAGCGTCCTCGCCGTCGATTCCGTTCGCGGATGTGCCACGCGACGGCAGCTTGGCGCGCTTGCTCGTGCCCTTGCGCTTCTTGCTCTGCTGCTCGTGCTCCGTCTCGAACTCGGCTTCACCCGTGCCCTTACGGGATCCTTCGTCTGCCTCTAGCATCATCTGCAGCTCGATGGGCACGCTCGTGCTGGCCGCCGCCGTCGGCTTCTTCCGCTTGCCGCGCACCGTGATGCCGTCGTCATCCGCCGCTGGCGTCGCTCCTGCTGGCTGAGCGCCTGCTCCGTTGCTGCTCTTGGCTGCACCGTTGCGAGCGCGTGGCTTGGCAGCCGTCGACGGTGGCGCCGTGCTGTCACCACTGTCCTGTCCACGCATGATACTCGCCGGGAACTCTGGCTGCTCCTCTGGCTCCGGTAGCTTCATATCCAGCGGGTGCACGCGCGAGATATACCGCTTCTTGGCCATCTCGACAAACGTTTCGCGGATGCGCGCGCGGTTCACGTCCAGCTCGTCCTCTGTGATCTCCTGCTCGGCGAGCGCCGCGTCGCTCTGGCGCAAGTGCTCGGCCAGCGCGTACGCCATCGACTCGATCGACTGGTCCATGCGCACGCGGCCGTGGACCAAGATCTCCTCCATGATGACCTCTCCTTCTGCGCCGAACGCCTCCTTCGCCAGCTCCGTGAACTTGGGGAAGCGCAGGCGATACAGCACCTCCTGCACGTGCATAAAGTAGGACGCCGCGGCGCCGCGCGCCGACGCCACGGGCACGATCTTGAGCAGATTGTGCTGCAGCAGCTTGAGCAGGTTGGCCTTGATCTCGTGTACGCTGGGCTGCACGCCCGTGGCCAGCGCCTGCACGCGCGGCACGATCTCCAGCAGCCGCAGGCCGTCGGCGCGCAGCAGCGCCAGCGCGATGGCCGCGGCCGTGTCGCCAAAGTCGTCGCGCACGACGCTGACCACGAGCTCGCGCTCGGAGCGGTCGGCGAAGGTCGGCGCGGAGGAGGCGGAGCTGCTCATGCTACGGGCGGACGCAGGGATGGCGGTGGAGAGCGGAGACCTCCGCGGCGGTGATGGCGCTGATGCCGGTTGGGTTGGTAGGTTTTCCCAGCCACCAGACCGACCTCGGCGGGTAAAGTGCGACCCGCCGAGCGTAGCTCTTCGCGTAAGTTCGCATGGACAGGAGTGATGGTGCGAGGGGGGGATAAGAAAGGGGGGGTCCTTAAGTTCGGTTTGGTAGGGAGGTTGTGTAAGTACGGTATGTGTGGTAAGTACGGTTCGGTAAGTGCGGTTGTGCGTTCAGGGGGCGGATACGTGTACGTGCATAGTGTGCGTTCGTCCCGTACCCCCATCGCCGAGAGCTCCACGCGAGGGGGACGACGCGCGCGCAGGCCGCCATGAACAAGGAGAAGCTGGAGCAGATGAAGAAGGAGCGGCTGGAGCAGATGAAGGAGCTGGGTCGCGGCGGCATCTCGCGCGGCCTCAGCCTGCTGCAGAAGGCCAACACGGCGCTCAACACAGGCACGCAGCAG